>BQNB010025833.1:0-59208 GCA_026074375.1 Tanacetum coccineum
TTGACCTTTTGCCTTGGTTAAGAGCATTTGGTTGAGATTTGCATTTGAGTTATTTTATATATATACTATCAGACGAATCAGTACCCTAAGTTGATTATTACTTACGTTAGGTATGTTGAGAGAATTGACTATCTCGAGAAAATTTTCAATGTGTTCAACTGCGTCTTCTCCATTTGTTCTACTGAAAGCATTGTCACGCAACTCAATGAGAAATCGACCTTTCAATTCAATCCTACCCTTCTCATTCCCTGATTCATAGTTTATTCAGGTTATAGTCATGTAGTCTTCCATAGTTGGTTCCCTCATTTCTCCCGTAACTTCTTCTTCAAAGTGATCTTCGTAATCAGAAAATAAATCAAATTCCGGTGACCTCGAATAGTTAAGACTCGTTGTCCTGAAAAGCCTCCTTGTTGAATGAAATACTCGTTCTGGTTCTTCGAAGGCGTAAAGAGCTCCTTAGTTGAACCCCTGGTCATGCACTCTTGAAAAAGAGGATAAACAATCAGTAGGATAGGCTCTGAATAGAGAAAATACAGATAACTATAAACGAGAACGAAATACGAAAAATACAATTTGCTCCTATATCAGATGATCGATACGCCGTATTCAATTGACTGAATATGCCGTATTGATATGTTGAACAGAATACGCTGTATTGGTTATGAAAGGGAGATACATCGTATTAAATGTAGTGAATACGCAGTATCGGTTGTTCGACCAGTAGAGTAATGGAAACGAAAAATAATGAAGAAAAACAAACAAATATGCAAAATTATACAATGCAAACTAATCTACTGAATTAAACAAATAAGAGAGAGAATTGTATAAAATTTTACACTAATCTAAGTTATATTAGATCTAAATTAAAAATACTAATAAAAACAAGAATTAAACAATTCACTCCCTGGCAACGGCGCCAAAAACTTGATGTGTCGTTGTGCATAGGTATTATTTGTTATCAAGTTTTACTATTTATATTTTGCCGACTATACCTAGAACAACACTAACAGGCAGTGTACTAGATCAGATGTAGATTCGTTGGTAAGTAGGGTGTCGATCACTAAGAGCGAGAGAGTTAACTCCTAATTCTATCAGTATTTTAGTTACTTATGTTAGTCCTAATTTATTCTATGTTATACCTAAGTTAAACCTAAAACTAACGCAAAGGGGGTTTTTAGCCTGAAAGACTGGCATGAGTTTTGGTTTACCTAGACTAATTGGGCGATTAACACACACAAGCTGATATTTAGAAGATAGAGATGTGTGTATGTGTAAAATGAACCAACCACCCTCTCTAAGGCATGAAGAGCGAAAGAGTGGGTTAGAGCACTTAGTGAGAGAAATAAATGGTATGTATAAAATGAACCAACCACCCTCTCTAAGGCATGGAAAGGGTATTTATACCCTTACATTGGCCGGTCAACATAAGGGGTATTCTTATGTTCACCCTGTTAGCTTAGCTAGTTTCTAAATATTATACTACGAGCTACTTAACAATATATTAGAAGTGACTGAGACTTTTTCTTATTCCTAACAATCTCCCCCTAAGGGAGGTCACTCCAATTTACAAAAACTTAAGCTTAGCATTCATGAATGTCTTCAGTCTTTGCTCGTAGTCTTGATTTCATTGATATTTATCTTGTGAATGTGAAGTAGTTATCTTTAGACTTTTAGGCTTGAGCTTGTTCTCTTTAGCTTGACTCGTATATGATCTTGAGCTTCTTGAGGTCATCAACCAAGCATAATCTCTCTTTTTCATCTTGCAATCTTTTCCTTCTTGTGAACTTTTGACTGTTGGACCGACATGCTCATACCTTTCTTTGTCTTGAAAGATTGAAGAGTCATCTTCTTGAAAATCTTTAACTTTAATACTTCTTCATTTCAAGGAAGACATGTAGTATCAGAGTAGCGAAAGTCATTTGAAACATGTACTTGAGCTTTCATGATGTCTTTACATATGTCGGTCGGGTATGAGCATGTGGCATTGACTTCGATTTGTCATCGGTTAACTGCTATCGCCGTCAGGAAACCTGCATGAATGGGTTAGTGATAAACAACATATATGGACGAAAGTGTCTTTGTCACTTCGTTAAATATGGTTGTAATAACCACGGTTCCCTGTTAATCAGTATAATACTGCCTGTGATCAGGTAGAATTCAAGAGAATCTCCTTGACAGGGTTTCCCAGTTGCATTAGCCGTTCTTATTACCGAAGCATCTCAAAGCAGACAACACGGTAAGAGTAAATCGGTAAGTTTTTGTCTTCCCGATTAAGTCGTCAATTCGTGTTTAGCTTTCCTATGTCCAGATACCCTTATGAGGCTTCCTATGGACATAAGATTGAAAATTGATTTAGGAAAATCAGTCGATGTGTTAAGATGCAAACGGTTTTTGTAACACACCAACAATTTTATCTTTTTCAAAATTCATTTGTCAATTCATAAGCTGGACCAAATCGATATCCAATGTCACAAGTTTGATCAGTGTAGGTCTCACAAGTTACCTACCGTAGAGCTTGTTTGGTTTTAGCTCTGGAAGGATTTCCATCGTCAATGTGAATACTTTTAAGTATCACTCAGATGTTCTTGTAATATCATAATGATAATGTATAGGACTCTTAATACATTTCTTGTTGTCACAGTGTGTGAATTAGCAAGTATATTTTAGATAAGTGTCCTAATGAGATTTATGGATGATCTCTTTTATGGCTCTAGACTCGATAGTGCACTTTGGTTTTAATAATCGAAGGCTAGAGCAGACTGCCACCTTTTTAATATCAACTAACTCGGAGTGAAAAAGTTGATAGAAATGTGTTTCATCTCCATGAAAAATGAAACAAGAGTCTTTTGAGAGACCTTGAGTGGCTGGGAAGGGTTGTGCATTGCATCACTGGGTCCATGATGACTATCTTCAATACCAGGCAACGGCTTAGTGTTTCTGATAGCATATGTATTGACTCAGTTTCAGCTTAAGTGTAAGGAGGGCTTCTTTCTTTTCACCCTTTATCTTTACATTTCTTTTTAATTCTTCAACCCCTTCAATGCTTACCAAGACTTCATCACTAACACCTTATTGGGTTTGTTCCAGTGTCAGCTCTGTCTTAGTCTGCATTTTTCCCTTTCTCACTTTTACTCCTTTTGTATCATACCTAAGGACTTCTATTCTATCTAATAGAATGTCCATGGGTAGATCCCTCCGGTTCTGGCTGGATCATGGGAACGAATACCTAATCTTAACCACCTTATATCTCTAATTAATTACAAACATGGTCGGTCTTTTGGTATTGTTCTCAGTCTTAAAACCATTTGAAAATCAACCAAGGTACTTAAAACCTTTATACTTCGATTGTTTTAACTTTCAAAATTGCTCACCCTTCATATGTGCATTGATATACGAAAGTGTTTTCCACATACGAGGGAGAAGCTGCACACGAGTCATTAAGATCACAATTATAAGGGAGGCATATGGAGGGCTTGATCCAAGGAACATCGCCCAAAAAGGAAGAACGCTTTTAAATCGCTTCGGCGTGCTAATTCCGTCCGCTTTCTTGTGCGTAATTTAAAGAGCTATCGTGGACTTTTAACTTTCGGCTACCAAAAATAAAATAAATTGTGTTTCATTCATATTTAGTGCATGTGCACTCGTTCTTCTACCCGTAACCGTCCCCAACAACAAGTAACACCGAATATTGAACCATTTGATCTTGAAGAACCTATTGAAAATCAAGCTCCTCCTATAGTTACGATGGCCGATACACGTACTATGGCGTAATTGCTCCAAGCACCCACCGAGGGTTACGAGGATGGAATTGTTGTTCCCGCGATCACCACGGATAACTTTGAGCTTAAACATGGTTTGCTCACTCTTGTGCAAAATAAACAATTTTTCGGACATGATAAAGAAGATCCTCATGCTCACATTCGATATTTCAACAAGATCACTTCTACGTTGAAGTTCCCAAACGTTCCGAATATGTCGATTAAGCTTATGCTTTTTCCATTTTCCCTCGAGGGGGCTGCCCGGATTTGGCTTGAAAAAGAACCCCCTCGATCGATTCTTACTTGGGATGATCTTGTTTCAAAGTTTATCAACCAATTTTTCCCTCCCTCCAAAACAACAAACCTTTGAAATGAAATCACCAATTTCCAACAACATTTTGATGAATCTTTTAGTGAGGCATGGGACCGATTCAAGGATCTCCTTCGTGCATGCCCACATCATGGTTTCTCAGAATTACATCAACTCGATACTTTCTACAATGCTTTAAACTCTAATGATCAAGATTCGTTGAATTCCGCCGCGGGTGGTAATTTTTTGGACAAAATGCCTCGAGATTGCTTAGCCTTCATCGAGAGCAAATCCAAAGTTTGTTATTCACAAAGCAAAGCAATTGTTGCCAAAGTAAGTACGAGCTCTTCTACCCCCGGTGTTTCACCCGATGTTGCCAAACTTAAAGAGATGGTGAAAGCCTTGCTTCTCGATAAGAAAAACCAATCCCAAGCACCCGCTACCGTAAAAGCGGTCGAGGAAAGTTGTGTAACTTGCAGTGGTGCTCATTCTTACCGTAATTGTCCCGCCACCGATGGCAACGTTTATCGTGACAATATTCAAGAATACGTTTCACAAGCCTCAGCGGTTAACTACAACCAAGGAAATACCGATTACCATCCCCCGATGATTGCAAATCAAATTCGACCTCCCGACTTTCCTCCCGTTCAAAACAATCAAAACAATCAAAGAAATAATCAAAACCATTACAATCAAAATCAAGGGAATAATTACAACCAAGTTCCAATTTATCAACCCCCGGCTTACCAAGCTTCGGCTCCTCAAACACAAAGTGTGTCAAAGGATGACTTTCAAAACTACATCAAAGCTAATGATGCGGTTATAAAAAATATGCAAAACCAAAACCAAAACATGCAAAACCAAATGACCAATTTAACAGACATGCTTACCAAATTCATAAATACCAATACCGCCTCTACTTCGGGCTCGGGTTCTCTTCCTAGCAACACCGTTGCTAACCCGAGAAGTGACTTGAAAGCAATCACTACCTAAAGTGGTGTTTCTTATGATGGGCCTCAAGTTCCCCCTCCACCTTCTTCTCTTCCTAAGGTGGTGGAACACGAACCCGATGTGACAAATGATACGGTGCAACTGAGCACCGAAAATATCCAACCTCCGGTGGCCCAAACTCAAACTCAAATTGATGAGCCCGTTGTTGCTCCAAAGCCTAAACCGACCATACCTTGTCCTTCAAGGATTAACAAGCAGAAGCTCCGTGAAAAAGACGATCTTTTAACTTTGAAATTTATGGAAATTTTTAGGAATCTCCATTTTGAGCTTAGTTTCGCGGATGCTCTCCTACACATGCCCAAATTTGCACCAATGTTTAGAAAGCTTCTCAATAACAAAGATAAGATAATTAGCTTAATCAAGTCGTCGGTGAATGAAAATTGCTCAGCGGTTATCCTCAAAAAGTTTCCCGAAAAACTTGGAGACCTCGGTAGATTTCTTATACCGTGTGATTTTCCGAAGATGGATGAATGCTTAGCCTTGGCCGATCTCGGTGCAAGCATAAACCTAATGCCTCTCTTTATATAGAAAGAGCTAAATCTCCCGGATTTGACCAAAACCCGAATGATACTTGAACTTGCCGACCGAACGATTTCTACTCCTACCGGCATTGCCGAGGATGTTTTTGTGAAAGTTAGAACATTTTTCTTTGCGGCCGACTTCATAGTCATTGATTATATTGCCGATCCTCGGGTTCCTTTGATTCTCGAGAGACCCTTCTTATGGACGACACGAGCTTTGATTGATGTTCACGGTGAACAAATGACCCTTTGACATGATGACCAATCCATAACATTCAAAGTTGGTGATACTAAGACATTCTCCTACAATATCATTGAATCGGTTAACCGAGTCGATGTTATTGATGTAGCTTGTGAGGAGTATGCTCAAGAAGTACTTGGATTTTTGGATATTTCCAAGAGTGGAAATCCCACCCCAACTTCGAAATCAATCATTTCTACTTTTCCCCCTTCTCTTACTCCTTTTAGTGGAGTTGATTTCATCTTGGAAGAAATCGATGCTTATCTTGCTAGTGATTCCATTCCACCAGGAATGGATGATACCGACTTTGACCCAGAGGGAGACATTCTCCTCCTTGAGAATTATTTGAACAATGACCCGTCGTCTTCTCTCCCTCCGGAAGAACTAAAATTTGTTGAACCTAAAACCAAAAAATCTTCAATTGATGAACCACCCGAGCTTGAGCTCAAGGACTTACCTTCTCATCTTGAGTATGCATTTTTGGAGGGTGCCGATAAATTACCCGTCATTATTGCTAAAACCTTAAAAGAATATGAGAAGGTTTGACTCCTAAAGGTTTTAAAGTCAAACAAGCGTACCATCGCATGGAAAATATCCGATATAAAGGGCACCGACCCTCAATTTTGTACTCACAAAATATTATTGGAAGATGACTCTAAACCGGCTATTCAACACCTAAGATGGGTTAACCCAAAAATTTACGAGGTTATCAAAAAGGAAGTTAGCAAACTCCTTGATGCCGGATTAATTTATCCCATCTCCGATAGCCCGTGGGTTAGCCCCGTCCATTGTGTGCCCAAGAAAGGTGGTATAACCGTAATTGAAAATGATGATAATGTATTGATACCTACTCGATTAGTTACGGGATGGCGTGTATGCATTGACTACTGAAAGTTAAATGATGCCACCCGTAAAGATCATTTCCCATTATCGTTTATGGCCCAAATGCTTGAGAGACTCGCAGGAAACGAATACTATTATTTTCTAGATGGTTTCTCGGGTTACTTTCAAAAACCAATTGATCCGAAGGACCAAGAGAAGACCACCTTCACTTTCCCTTATGGAACTTTTGCCTACCGACGCATGCCTTTCGGCTTATGTAATGCTCCGGGTACGTTCTAAAGGTGCATGATGGCCATTTTTCATGACATGATCGAGGAAACAATAGAGGTCTTCATGGATGATTTCTCAGTCTTCAGGGATTCTTTCTCTTCATGCCTCTCCCATTTAGACAAAATGCTCAAACGGTGCGAAGACACTAATTTTGTTCTAAATTGGGAGAAATGCCATTTTATGGTAAAAGAAGGCATTGTTCTTGGACATAAGATTTCAAAGTCCGAGATTGAGGTCAACAGAGCTAAAGTTGATGTGATAGCCAAATTACCTCATCCCACAACAGTCAAAGGGGTTAGAATTTTTTTAGGTCACGCCGGGTTTTATCGTCGATTTGTTTAAGATTTTTCTAAAATCGCCCTACCGATGACCCATCTTTTGGAAAAATATACCCCTTTCTTCTTCTCTAAAGAGTGTATAGAAGCATTTAATGACGAAGAAATTGACTGAAGCACCGATTTTAGTTGCCCATGATTGGGACCTACCGTTTGAGATTATGTGTGATTCTAGTGACTTTGCGGTAGGTGCGGTCTTGGGGCAACGTAAGACCAAACATTTTCAACCGATACACTATGCAAGCAAGACTATGACCGACGCTCAACCTTATTATACTACTACGGAAAAAGAGCTTTTAGCCGTAGTGTATGCTTTCGAGAAATTTCGGCTATATCTTGTCTTGTCAAAAACAATAGTGTATACGGACCACTCGGCTCTTAAGTATCTTCTCGCTAAACAAGATGCTAAACTGAGATTGCTTCGCTGGATTCTCCTACTCTAAGAATTTGATGTCATTATTCGTGATAAAAAAAAGGAGCGAAGAATCTAGCGGCCGACCACTTGTCTATATTAGAGAACCCCCACCAAAGTGAGCTCGAGAAAAAGGAAATTACGGAAACATTTCCTCTCGAAACACTTGGTATGGTGACTTTTCGTGGTGATGCTAGTACCCCATGGTTTGCCGACTTTGCAAATTACCATGCGGGGAATTTTGTTGTGAAAGGGATGTCGTCCCAACAAATAAAGAAATTTTTCAAAGACGTTAAGTATTATTTTTGGGATGACCCCTACTTGTTTAAAGTGTGTGCGAATCAAGTGATTTGGCGGTGTGTTTTTGGCCAAGAAGCCCATGATATCCTCGTGGCTTGCCATGATGGTCCCACCGGTGGACATCACGGTGCCAACTACACCGCTAAAAAAGTCTTTGATTTGGGATTTTATTGGCCGACTATTTACTGAGATGCCCATGACTTGGTCACACGGTGTGACGCTTGTCAACGTCAAGGAAAAATCTCACAAAGGGATGAAATGCCACAAAATGCAATCCAAGTTTGTGAGATCTTTGACGTATGGGGCATCGATTTTATGGGACCGTTCCCATCTTCACGAAGGAACAAGTATATACTCGTGGCTGTCGATTATTTGTCAAAATGGGTTAAAGCGAAAGCGCTCCCCACTAATGATGTCCGAGTTGTTTGCAAATACTTAAAATCTCTCTTCGCCCAATTTGGGACCCCTCGTGCGATCATTAGTGATCGCGATACCCATTTTTGCAATGACCAATTTGCAAAGGTCATGCTTAAATACGGAGTTACTCACCGTCTCTCCACCGCGTATCACCCACAAACAAGTGGGCAAGTTGAGGTGTCAAATCGTGGTTTAAAACGAATTCTGGAAAGGACCGTAGGCGAGCACCGTGCTTTGTGGTCCGATAAGTTGGATGACGCCTTGTGGGCCTTCCGTATCGCATTTAAGACACCCATCGGGTGTACTCCTTATAAGTTGGTGTACGAAAAGGCTTGTCATCTACCCATCAAACTCAAGCATAAGGCCTATTGGGCATTAAAGCATTGTAATTATGGCCTTGTTACTGCGGGTGATCACCGAAAAGTTCAAATGAACAAATTAAATGAACTTCGTGATCAGGTCTATGAGAACTCCTTGATCTACAAAGAGAAAACAAAGAGGATCCATGACTCCAAGATCAAGAACTGCATTTTCAACGTTGGTGATCGAGTCCTCCTCTTTAATTCTAGATTAAAGATTTTCTTGGGCAAGCTTAAGACCCGCTGGACTAGACCATTGATCGTTACCCAAGTATTTCCTTATGGCACCTTCAAGTTATCTCAAACCGACGGGCCAAACTTTAAGGTGAATGGTCATCGACTTAAATACTATTTTGGAGGAGACCTACCACCGATGGTTGTCCCAGATCTCCAAACTTTCCCCATGGACTAATGAATCTGGGGACGGGTCAAGCTAAGTGACCTTAAATAAGCACTTCGTGGGTGGCAACCCATGCTTATCCTAATATATTTATAATAGTAGTAGTGAATAAGTGTGTTGTGAGGAGGCTCACCTTTTCCTTTCTCGTGTTTCGTGTTTTGTGTTGTATGTCCAGGATTGCCCCGAATTATGAAGCCTCTCATGCTCGTAGTTTTGTCCTTCATTCACTCGAGCTTCAATCCTTTCATAATTATGGGAATCTAATATCCTAATCTTATCGACTAACGTTTATCTTTGAGCATACTTAATAAATGGCTTTAGATTTACGTAGAGACCCTTCTTAAAACATTGAGGACAATGTGCAATTCTAGTATGGGTGGATCTATCAATTTGATTGTGCTTGTAGTCGTTATATTCATGTAATCCCGTTTTTACCACCAAAATACTAAAAAATGAAAAAAAAAATTAAAAATTTTCAAAAATACAATAAGTGTTTTGTCATAATTTTGACTTTCCTGCTGGGTAGAATAAGAATAAATTTTGACTCGATCGAGCGTGTTGAGCTCTAGCTTGTTCCTTAACTTTTAGACTAAGCATTCGCGAATCTTTTTATTAAAGATTTTAAATTTGCGAAGAACGAAAAATGATAGAGTTAATTATGAGTTAGATGCTAAACAAGGATTATTTGGAAATCTTACAAGCTCATAAGTGTAATTTGTGGCTTTTTCTCCCATAAGCTCCTAACCGGACTAATAATACGTGCTATTTTCGAAAATTAAACTTAAATCAACAATTTTTGATATTGAAGCTTTATTAATGTAGTCGACAACATTAATTTATTTAGTCTTAGTTCAAATTTATACTTAAATTTTCTAAAAAGAAGTTTTCTCTATATATCGTGGTAATATAAAATGCAAAAAAAATGATGAGTAATAATTATAAACTGTGGGCTGATAAAAGTTTGCTGCATCTTGCCGGCTCACAACCGATGTTGCAGCCTTCTAAAAGGTCAAGGATTTCCTTTGTTAAAAGTATAATTATGATAAGTGTGATATATGTGATTTAATAAATATAGGGAAAATCTCTTTTTCTTAAATTCAAATATGCTTTTGAACTAAGACTAATTCGTTTTAAGATTGTGGTTTTTCTAAATGAATTGTTTTATTAACGGGAAGCCTAAGAGTTTTTGAAACCAAAGGTCCGTGAATTCCAATACTATTCTATGTGGGGTGTCAAAAGCCTGGTCACCTAAGCCGGTCTCGGTTGGGATGTGCCGAGAAGAAAATCGCTACATGAAATGATCTCGCCTTCAAAATCATAATTCTTGGGTGGAACGTAAAGCAATAAAAATATTGCAATTTTCATAAAAAGGTTGATCCATGGTTGAAATTCGAAATAAGCACACTAACATAACATATAATAATTGTCGGGAGTGAAAAGTTTACAAGTTGCAAATATGAGTAGTGTTAGCATCTTAACTTATATTTAACGGTGATTTTGTTTTTGAGCTTGGTTTGGGACGAGTAAAAAGCCGGGGATGATAAATTTATAATTTTTGGGCATTTTAGGATTGAAATGCATCTTATTCCGTGACCCTAAAGTTATGAAAATAACGAAAGTCCAAACATTCTAGTTAGTTGCTAAAAAGAAAAGTATAAAAAATGAGAAAAAGGAAAATTATAAAAATATGTGTCGGAATAAGTGTGAATATTTAAAAATGGTCAAAACGGGGCTTTTCAAAACTTATGAGTCTTTAATTCCCTCTGATGAACACTTAGCTACTTTTTGAGGTAATTAGTCGAGGGGGATTGAGATTCTTGGTTTTCTAAAGTGTTTACTTATGGCATTGCGTGAGGACACGACAATAGTTTAGTATGGGGGATTTTGGTATGTGCTTAATTACACATACCATTTACCTAGGAAAACGTGCCTAAAAGACTAAAAACATACCAAAAATACATTATATTTATGTGTTTTGCATTTATATTATGTAGGTAACAGATATCTAAGAAAAGGACAACAACAAAGCCAAAACGACAAAACCGAGCATGGGAATAGAAAGAGCGTGAAAAGTCAACCGAAAAGTCATACATAAAAGTCAAAGACAAAGCCGATATCGAAGAAATGCTAAATGGGCCAACCCACACCCATTTAATAGGCCAGGTCATCCCATTAAACATAAAAGAAGACT
The DNA here is from genome assembly GCA_026074375.1 of Tanacetum coccineum. Classification (NCBI taxonomy): domain Eukaryota; kingdom Viridiplantae; phylum Streptophyta; class Magnoliopsida; order Asterales; family Asteraceae; genus Tanacetum; species Tanacetum coccineum. The sequence continues at coordinate 11,369 of BQNB010025833.1, forward strand.
AAGCTTAAAGCTTATTTAAGAAAAAGGCCCAAACATCATTTAATAGCCCAACAACAAATAAACCAAACGGCTGTTAATTGCAAGACATAAAGGACTTGCACCGTTAGTTCAAAGGACTAACGGTGTCAACACCAGCCAACAACAAGGACCAAATGTGTCAACTTATAAACCGAATCCCCTAAATTCCCACCAGACCCTACTGTTCATCATCTCCTTCCTCCCTTAATACAACTCATCCCTCTAAACCCTAAATCCCTCTAACCTCGAACCAATTACATAGTTCATCCCTTAACCCCTAACCCAGTTAAATCAAACACCCCTCAGTAACAAAACACTTTTCTCGCCCAAAACCAACCCCACTATTCACAGGTCTTCTACCCCTCGACTTATGCACCCACAGACAAAACATCATTTTCCCTCAACCCCACATCAAACCCCATTTCACATGGACCAAATGCCACCTTGGCAATCCCTTTAAACACAATTCGTCAATGAATAAACAACAAAATGAAGGGCATGGATGATAAAACTTGGAGAACACACAAAATGGATAGCTGAGATTGATATTTGACTCTCTCATAAAGAAAGCACAGCTGCTCAACCCCTCACATAACTAGCACACTTGGAAGAGCCCAAGACTTGAAGATTTTAGTATAAATAGGGCCATTAGGGAAAGCTTTTGAGAAAAAACTACTTTCCTGCATTTTTAGCTTACATTTTATGCTTTATTTCAACTTATTGTATTGTCTTTCAAAATATTATACCGTGTTTTTAAGTTAATGGAAGTTTGATTTTGGAGTTTAAATCTTGTTTTTACATTACTATCTTACTTTAAAGTATGCTATACGCTCTTTATAAGCTCTAGTTACTCAAAGCTATTTCTTAGAACAGTTAGCTTTTTAGCTAAATTGTTTAAGAACTTATCAAACCTCTACCAAAAATCTCTAAAAATATTAGAGCATGGTTTATTATGGATGGCCATGGGTTAGTGCTTATGTGGATAAGCTATAGGATGTATTGGAACTGAATTTGGTGTTAAAAGTCTTTAACAAAAGCCAAGGATCACTTGTGAGTTCTTTATTTTCTTTTTTTTTCAAACTTATAAACTGTTAACTTATTTTACCGCTTATCTCTGCTTATTTTTTTGCTTATTCTTGCTTATTCATGTCATTTAATGCTTAACTTGCTTATTTTATAGTCTTTGTTTCATTTGTTCAAGTATTTTATAATCTGTCATATTTTAGCTTAAAATACTGCTTATTTCATTAGCTTATCTAAAGTGCTTATTGTCTGTTTAAATTTACTTATTAATCTTAGTTAAACTTAGTTCATCATCTGTTTTCAAAAATCAAAGGTTTAAACTGTGTTTTATAAGCTCAATATGATTACCAAGTCTCTTAAGGGGTGTTTGGCACAAGCAGGATCAACTTGTGTTGATATTGTTTAAGTGCTTTGACCCTTAAAGTCAAACTTGATAAACAATTCTTGAGGCTTTTAAGGCAGGTTTGAAGGTTCTCTAAGTCTTAATCCAAGTTTTTTTTGGGTATAATATCATGATATCTTGAAATTGTGTAATTTTTGGCTTACAAACTGTTCATCTTTGATCATTGATTGTTGGTTCTCTAAATTCATGTTTTTGTAGATGTTCTAGGTGTCTAATGTCGTAGAAATAGAGTAGGATAAGTGTGCAAAATTAGTTTGAGGTATAGTGCAAAGTAGATAAGTAACATTTTTAGTCAGTTTTTAAAAGGTTAAAATCCATTTTTCAATCTAGATTTTAAGTATGTTAATATTAGATTTAAGTTTTAAAAATCATTGCACAAGTTGATTAGAGTATAATTAAGATCTTTTTAAGCTTATTTGAGGATTAGTAGCTTATTTTACCATCTGTTTTAAGCCTGCACTTTAGCTTTTAGCACTTTAAGAAAAACTTGAAAAAAACCAAAAAGTGTGACACTGTCTGAAACAGCCTTTTCTAAAGCCTTTTTAGTAGCTTATTTGAGTTGCAAACTCATTTCTATTTGCTGATTTTAGAAGCTTATTGTATAAGCTTTAAGTTTTGATGAGTCACTAAGATATTAGGATCCATTAAGCCCTTTAATAATTAGCTTAAAAATAGCTTGTTGGTCTGCCTGTAATTATAGTTTTGCCATTGAGTTGCTTATCTACTTTTTTGTGCTTATTGCCTGTATCCTAGTGCTTATTTCAGTTGGAATTTGCTTATTGTGTATGTTTGAGTGTGTTCTAAGTTTATTTGTTGAGTTAAAAGCGCATTTAAGCTTATTTTGTTCAAAACTGTTTGGAGTTTAAATTTTCAAGTTTTTAAGTGTGATCTACTTATTTGTTGTTCCAGCTGATTCATTGTGCTTATTTGAGTTTGCTCGTGCTTATTTAGTGTAGAACAAGCCTGTAACAACTTATTTGGTTCACTTTTGAGTTTATTCAAGCTCAAAAGCCCAAAACAGTTTATCTTTAAAGCCTCAAAGCTTTTAAGCAAAACTGTCAGCTTATTATAGGCTTTTTCTGTGCTTATTTGTGTTCTTAAAATAAGTTGCTTTTATTAAAAGTTCATTTTAGCCTATTAGGAAAAAAAGTTGTAAAAATAAATTTGCCAAAAAAAAATAAAAAATTTTAAAACCAGGAAAGGGGAAGTACAAGGGTGAGCAAGGCTCGAACCCACGACCTCCCTCTTCTACCAGTCTTTAACCAACACCACACTACCACCAGCACCAGTAGGGCCATCTGGTCACTACTTGCACAATTTAATACTTAGCCACTTTTTCAGCCCGCAAGCCATAAGCTAGTTCGAGAGCTTATTGGTTTTTTCTGAGCTTATTGGTTAGAGTTTATTCTAAGCTTGGATTTTTCCTGCAATCTATAGACTTTTAGCTACTTTTTGTATTTTTTCCAAAATTTTTAGACATAGTTTTGTATTTTTCATGAATTAAATTAGTTTATAAACTTTAAAAATTCATAAAAAATTAATTAAAAGTCAAAAAAATATATATAATTAATTTTTTAAAATTTTCTTTTATCATTTTAGAGGTTTAGAAATTAAATTTGCATTTTTAGGGCTTAATCTTGATATACTTGCTTATTTGCCGCGTTTCTTTGATTCCCGCTATTCGTTTTCTTTTTTGAGTTAAATGTTTAAATGCTTTAGTTTTTAAATTTTCGTTGCTTGCATTTATATAATATTTGTAGAAATAGAATCCAATCCAAATCTTGAACTTATTCAAAACACGCGATCACGAACGTAACTTTGATTTTCAAATTCACGCCTCGTCGGGAAACAACCCGGGAAAGTTTTTTTTAGGGTTTTACTTTGGGTAAAAGTAAATTTACTTCTTAAAGCCTCACAGAATTCTCTCGCTCTCTTCTTTATTGATATTATCCTTATATATATTTATATTATATATACTAAAGGATAGTGTTAACTTTAAGAACCAAAGGTATTGCAAGCATTTTATGCTAAAGAATCACCTATTCCACCACCAACTATTGTGCCTCCATCTTCAATGTTTAATCCTCAAGAATTCTTTCTTCTTGAGGGATTATTGTCACCTAAGAAACATAACCGATCATCCTCCTCTACTTCTGCCCTACCTCAAGAATATAAGATGGGAGAAAGCTCTCGTAAGACAAGTCTGGAACGTCACAAGGAGCAAATTAAGGAAATCTTGAATCATCTAGATGAACTTTCTCTCGACCGTATTGAATACATAGAAGACAAAATCAAAGGACTCAGAAAAGGTCGGGTGATTATCCAACGAGACTTTGACAATCTGGAAGCTGAACTCCAACAAGCTCATGCTCAAATTACTAAACTTCAAAAGAAGCAAATGGGAAATAACTACAAAATTTCTCTAGCTCGCTTCAGGATTACTGATCTAGAACAAATCATCGAAGAAATCCAAGTCCGTCACCAAGCAGACAAGGAGAGTCTTCTGAATGCAATCTATGAACTCAAGAACAATCAGGAAGGACCATCGAACTATTAGATTAGATCCTAGTTATAGCTTATGTTAGAACCTAGCCACGGGATGTGTGGTATAAATAAAAACACTTGTCAAATCTTGACTATGTACAATACAAAGGCAAGTTGTTCATGATATAATACAATGGAAATCCCGTTATATACCTTGTTGTTTGATAATACCGACTTATCTCTCTTGCATCATCATCTCCGTCATCATCATTATGAATCATACCCTGACTTCTAAATAAATCATAGATACTTATTTGATATGAATTATCTATGATTTCGATATCACTATTGTGACAATGTTTATTTTTGAACTTTAATCATTTTAAGACTTGTGATATCATTCTTATTACGTGTTGTCTTATGTTGATAGAATGCCTCCCAAAAGGACGTCAACATCTGAAGCACCAGCCATGACTCAGGCTGCCATCAAGAAACTAGTTGCTGATAGTGTCACCGCGGCTCTGGAAGCACAAGCTGCAACAATGGCAAGTACTAGTAATCCCAACAGGAACACCGGACCTACTGGAACTCCTGTAGCAAAAACGGGAAACTATAAAGAGTTCATAAGCTGTCAACCTTTCTACTTCAATGGTACGGAAGGAGCAGTTGGCCTTATTCGCTGGTTTGAACGGACTGAATCAGTATTCTCTCGTAGCAAATGTACCGAGGAAAACAAAGTAACATTTGCTACTGGTACCCTGACTGATGACGCCCTATCCTGGTGGAATGCATACGCCCAACCTATTGGAATAGATCAAGCCAATCAGATCACTTGGACTGAATTGAAAAGACTCTTAACAAACAAGTATTGTCCACGAACTGAAGTCAGAAAGATGGAAGATGAACTTTACAATCTGACTGTAAAGGGAAATGATCTTAAACCTTACGTTAGAAGATTCCAAGAATTAGCAATCTTATGCCCGAACATGGTACCAAACACCGAGAAACTCCTGGAAGCTTTCATCGGAGGATTACCTCGAAGTATTGAAGGAAATGTTACCGCCTCTAAACCTCAAACTTTAGAAGAAGCCATTAACATAGCCCAAAGGCTAATGGATCAGGTAACAAAGCACACTCCGGTGCAAGTATCAAGTGATCATAAACGAAAGTTTGACGACAGAAGAAGTTTTAACAATAACAACAACAATTACCGCAACAACAACAACTACCGTAACACCAACACCAATAATCACCAACCATAAAAAAAGGCAAAAAGCTGTCAAAGCTTATGCTGCCACTCCAACTGAGAATAGTAGGTACGTTGGAAAACCTCCCATTATGTAGAAAATCTAATCTACACCACACATGACCTTGTACTGTTAAGCGTAATACTTGCAACAAGGTAGGCCATTTGACCAAGAACTACCAAAATAAGAGGCCAGCCACTAGAAGTAATCAGCTACCAGTAACAGTTATTTGTCATACCTGTGGAGAGAAAGGGCATTATACAAATCAGTGCCGAAAGACCAACATCAATGCCCAGGGAAGAGCCTACATGCTAAGAAACAAAAATGCTCACCAAGACCTGAACCTAGTCACGGGTACGTTCCTTCTAAACCAACATTTAGCTAGAGTATTATTTGATTCTAGAGCCGATAAAAGCTTAATATCCATATCTCTTGCCTCTATGCTAAATATTCCACCTATTACAATAGATACCTTTTACGATATCGAAATGGCTGACGGAAACCTAGTAAGCACAAACACCGTTATCCAGGGTTGCACCCTAACCTTGCTAAATCAATCTTTCAAAATCGATCTTATGCCGATTAAACTCGGTAGTTTCGACGTTGTCATCGGTATGGACTGGTTGTCTAAGTATCATGCCAAAATTCTCTATGACGAGAAAGTCGTTCACATTCCTATTGATGATGAAACTTTGATCATTCGAGGTGACCAAAGTAAGACCCGACTAAATCTCATATCTTGTATAAAAACTGAACGATACATATCCCGAGGTTGTCAAGTTTTCATGATCCAAGTAATGGAAAAGAAGAAGTCACACGAGAAGAGATTAGAAGATATTCCCGTAGTTAGAGAATTCCTAGAAGTTTTTCCTGAAGATCTACCTGGCCTCCCTCCCATTGGCCAAGTAGAATTCCAAATCGATCTAATTCCTGGAGTAGCACCTGTAGCCCGCGCACCTTATAGATTAGCTCCTTCAGAAATGCAGGAACTATCAAATCAACTTCAAGAGTTAGCAGACCGAGGTTTTATCCGACCAAGTACTTCACCCTGGGGAGCTCCTGTCTTATTTGTTAAAAAGAAAGACAGATCTTTCAGAATGTGTATCGATTACCAGGAGTTGAATAAACTTACTATAAAGAATCGATACCCATTACCCATGATCGATGATTTATTTGACCAACTTCAAGGTTTAAGCGTTTACTCAAAAACTGACTTAAGATTTGGTTATCATCAACTGAGAGTGAGGGATGAAGATATTTTTAAGACTGCTTTCAGAACAAGATACGGACACTATGAATTTCAAGTTATGCCATTTCGTTTAACTAACGCACCTGCTGCATTCATGGATCTCATGAACCGCGTATGTAAACCATACTTAGACAAATTTGTAATAGTGTTTATCGATGATATTCTTATCTACTCTTGTAACAAAGAAGAACACGCAAATCATTTGAGAATAATCTTGGAATTACTATATGTTTTTATAAGTTTACAAAGTTTTAAATTCATTTTTTAGGTATTTAGTAATCATGGTTTGAATCTGTGGGTTTTGAGGTTTATATTTCAGCTTATTTGCTTTGAGTTTAATTAAGTGCTTAAAGGCACCATTTTCATGCTTGTTTAAGTCTATGTTGTAGTAAAAATGAGTTGATATAGTGTGTATTTGTCCATTTGAGTTTGTATCAAAACCTGTCAAAGTGTTAAGTTTCAGTTTCAAAGTTTAAGAAAAAAAGGCATTTTTCAATCTCAATTTTAGATTAGCTAATGCTAGTTTTAGGGTTTGAAATTGCTTGCACAAGTTCTTTGTAGTGTAGGTTTAAGCTGTTTGAGCTTATTTTGAAGTTTAGTTTTTAATTACTAGCTTAAAATTAGGCCTGAACTTTTGCTTTTAGTCTTTATAAAAACTTGAAAAACTCAGCATACACTGAGTGTCACAGCCATTTTCATAAGCCTTTTAAACAACTTAATTGTGTTTCAAACTCTCTTTTCTTTGATGATTTAGATAGCTTGTTGGACTAGCTTTTCAGTGCTATAAGCCATTAGGCCATAAGGATCCACTAACTAGCTTAAAAATAAGCTAGAAAGTGCCCCTTTGTTGGCTGTTTTAGCAGTTTTGGCCAATATTTCTATTTGCTTATATGAGCTTATAGCTTATTGGATTTGCTTATCTCATGTTTTATTCTGCTTATTAGGTTAGCTTTTAAGTGCTTTTAGCTTATTTAGTTTAGGACAGAGCTTATTCAAGCTTATGAGCTTTTTCAGTTTAGAATTCTAAGTTAAAAGCCTTTTAAGAGATTCTGTCATTTTAAGCTTAGTCTAGCTCTTTTTATTTGCTTATTTTTGTTCCATAAAGCTTATTAGGTATAGCTTATTGTTTGTTGTTAGCTTATTTGCTTTTCCTTAGCTTATTTAGCCTTAAAAAGCCAAAACAGTTAGCCTTTTAGTTTTTTTTAGCTTTTAAGTAATTTGTCACCCTTTTAGAGCTTATTTCTAGCTTATTTTAGGTTTTTATAAAATGTCATTTCACAAAAAGTCCTTATTTTAGCTTACTAAAAGCTTTTGCAAAAACAAATTTTCAAAAAAAAAAAACTAGAGAAATTGGGGAGTCAGGATAAGCAAGGCTCGACCAAAGACCTTCCAACAACTTTACCTAGTCTTTACACCCACACACCACCAATTGTCCTGTGGACATTTTTGAGTATTAACTCTACAACATTTAATATTTAACCACTGTTGGCTTTTAGCCTATAGCCTTTTTCGGGTTATTTAGATAGTGGGTGACCAATTTAATTTTTTAGATTTAGCATTCTTCAAGACTTTCATAATTTTTTCAGAATTTTCATAATCAGTTTAATATTTTTAATATTTATTTTAGATAAAAACTGTTTTTAATTCATAAAAAATTAAATAAAAGTCAAAAAAATATAATTCTTTTTTTTTAATTTTCTTTTATCATTTAGGACATTTAAAAATTAAATTTTAATTGTAGGGGTTAAAAATTGTAGATTTAGTTTTTTAAAGAACGGGATTTGAATCCCGTTATTGTTTTTAGTGTTTTAGCCTCATTTGCTTTCGTTTTTTAGCGCACCTTTACTTGTTTGTACACTTTATTTGTAGAAATAGAAAACCAACTCAAATTTGTGATATTCAAGCATTGTTCCACAAACGTTACCTCGATTTTCTATTCGCACCTCGTCGGGACACGACCCGGGAAGGTTTTTAGGGATTTTACTTTGGTTAAAAGTAATTACCTTTTAAAAAAAGCCCTCTTGGAATATTCCCTCACTATTATTGATACTTTGTTTTCACGTTCTTGGTATGACAGTTCAGTGCCTTGCATGAGTAAGTTAACTCTATCCTAGATAACTTTAGTTGCCTTACAATGGTTGACAAGGGAATACACATCTGGTGGGAGACCTTGAAGAATAATGTTAGTTGCTTGAACATCATAGTCATCTTGAAGCTTTTCTTGTTCAGTGAGTTCTGCATATTTCTTCTCACGAATTCGGCCATTTTCTTCAATAGTCGGATAGACAAGAGGTCCATTTTCAACAGATTCAAGCATCATTCTACCATTTTTCTTTCCTTTGATGTATAGCCACATACGACTCTGCCATAAGTTATACATTGACTTGTCAAGCATAGGAGGATGATTCTCAACACCGGCAACTATCATGTCTTAAGCTAATGTAGTCATTTTCAAATGATTGTGAAATGTGAGAAAATAAGATCTTGATCGTTCAGTGATTAGAGGTTATTGTGTTAAAGTGTTGTTTGTTAGAAGTGATTAAGTATTGATATTGCACGGGATTTTACAAGTGTTGATTAAACCGAGAAAATAATTGTATATTTCGCGGGATTTTACAAATCAAAGAAGAAACCGTAAAATAAGAGTCCTTGTATAAATCGGTTGGTTATGTATAAATCGGCTAAGGTAAATGACATAAACCGGCTAGTATCAAATCCTATATAAATCGGCTAAGGTTACTGACATAAATTGGCTAATATCAAAAAATGTATAAATCGGCTAATTTAAATGACATAAACTGGCGAATATCCAACCCTGTATAAGAGCGTTCAAAATTTTTGTATTCACTTGAACTTACTGCATTGTCATGTCAATTGTGTGCATATCATTAATAGTTGAGCAAAGCGTAAGTAATACTCATAAAGTGATTTACCCTTAACTGAAGTAAACTTGTCAAATTCATTGTATAGTTTACATTCACGTTCTTGGTATGACAGTTCAGTGCCTTGCATGAGTAAGTTGACTATATCCTAGATATCTTTAGTTGCCTTACAATGGTTGACAAGGGAATACACATCTGGTGGGAGACCTTGAAGAACAATGTTAGTTGCTTGAACATCATAGTCATCTTGAAGCTTTTCTTGTTCAGTGAGTTCTGCATATTTCTTCTCACGAATTCGGCCATTTTCTTCAATAGTCGGATAGACAAGAGGTCCATTTTCAATAGATTCAAGCATCATTCTACCGTTTTTCTTTCCTTTGATGTATAGCCACATACGAATCTGCCATCAGTTATACATTGGATTGTCAAGCATAAGAGGACGGTTCTCAGCACCGGCAACTATCATGTAATGTAGTCATTTTCAATTGATTGTGAAATGTGTGCAAATAAGATCTTGATCGTTCAGTGATTAGAGGTTATTGTGTTAAAGTGTTGTTTGTTGGAAGTGATTAAGTATTGATATTGCACGGGATTTTACAAGTGTTGATTAAACCGAGAAAATAATTGTATATTTCATGGGATTTTACAAATCAAAGAAAAAACGTGTTATAAGAGTCCTTGTATAAATCGGTTGGTTATGTATAAATCGGCTAGTATAAATTGGCTAAGGTAAATGACATAAACCGGCTAGTATCAAATCCTATATAAATCGGCTAAGGTTACTGACATAAATTGGTTAATATCAAAAAATGTATAAATCGGCTAATTTAAATGACATAAACTGGCGAATATCCAACCCTGTATAAATCGGCTAAGGTTACTGACATAAATCGGCTAATATCAAAAACTGTATAAATCGGCTAATTTAAGTGACATAAACTGGCTAATATCCAACCCTGTATAAATCGGCACCTTCATAATATCCGAAAAACCAACTTTTCAAATCACTCAAAAATACACTTTTTGACGTTTTTGCTTGATATATTTTGTACAAATAAGTATTACTAAGCTACTATGACCTTAAAACACAAACTTGATGATTTTTAAGACCATTTGTTTCGAGCTAAGCAACCAAAACGCACCCTTTTTCAAGCTTAAACGCACACAAAACACTCAAAATCACCCCATGTCGACTAATACCATTTGTAGAATACTAGTTATCTAATCACACACACAATCTTAACAAGAAATCTTAGAGAGAGAACGAGTGGTTGGACACTTCTAGAGAGAGAAACAAAAGAGAGTATGTGATATTATGAAAATGAGCCAACACCCTCCCCAAGGCATGGAGAGGGTATTTATGTGAGTTACGTAGCCGGCCACCCATAAGCTTTCCATGGGCTTGCCCGGTTAGCTTACATAAGTTCCAAATATTATCTAAGACTTACGAGATACATATTTAGGAGTGACCAAGACTTTTTCGTATTTTTAACAATCTCCCCCTAAGGGAGGTCACTTAATTTTACAAAAACTTAAGCTTAGACTACTATGTAGGTCTTTCGTCTTGCTTGTAGTCTTGAATCTTTGTCTTTATCTTGTGATATGTGTAGTGATCTTTTGACTTTAGGCTTGAGCTTGTTCCTCTAGCTTAACTTGTATGTGATCTTGAGCTTATTGAGATCATCAACCATACATCATCTCTTTTCATCATCTTGTAATCTTTTGCCTTCTTGTGATCTAGTGACTTTCAGACCAACGTGAATGTTTATTAGTATATGTTGTTCTTTATGTATTAGTGTGTAAGAAGAAGTTGTTTGCTCACTTACTACTGATTTTAACTTAGGCTATTTGTCTATTTAAATAAGGGGAGATTGTTGGGTCAGTTCCTGAGCCCTTCAGTCTCTCAACAGATTTAAACATAAAGTCCCCTAAATGTAATCTAGCTGAAGACAAGTTCAGCTTAAGTCAGCTGAAGACAAGTTTAGCTTCAGTTCTTTAGGTACTTAGAAGATCAAGCAGTATCTTCACTTCAGTTTATGTAGCGGTTCAAAACTGAAGAAGGCCTTAGTAAGAGCTTCAGTTCAGCTTGGTTGGTAATTCCAAGCTGAACGATGTCGATCTCATCTTAGAAGTTGAAACAAAATGTTTCTCTTCTAGAAGGTTTACAATGCGGGAAAAAGATTGTTTTATATAAAAAGAAATAAAGCAAATCTCCTTGGGAATAAAGTTGGTATATAAGTACAACAATTTTTCCTAAAGGACTGTACCTAGTACCTTAAAGCATGTGTGCATTAAATGGTATCTCAACCACCCATCTAATGCATGACATGTGTCCTATATAAAGCCATTTTTTCTTCTTTTTTAGGTTAACAACTTAGATATTTAGAGTTTCATTTTTGTGAGTTTTGTTCCACCCCCCATTGTTCTTTGTTTTTCTTTAATACAAGTCAATTTAAAGTCTAATCTTGTGTGTTCTTGTGTTAATCGAATGATCTAGGGATCCTACAATCAACACCTTCATGATGTTGATCTGAGCATCTAAATTCCTGATAGTGGTGTCTTTTCCTGAAGTGGCTCTAACTTATTTATTTCCAAAAATGATTGGGAGGCATGAAGTGGTCTATGGCATGTTTTTAGTTTTGAAATTTAAGTTGTAATTCAATATGGGTTCTTTTGTAAATGAGGAGTTACGTTTCTCAGATTTCAATGACCATCTTTTGATGTTTTAAAAACTTCAGCTTCAAGTTCAAAACTTTAGTGTGTTCCTATAGCTGCAGATCTAAGATCTTCGCAAAGGCAATTCGAACTAGGGGGCACAACTATATCAGAAGTAAGCACAAGAGAGCAGATATCTTTTTCTAAACATGCAGCAATTAAGCAGTCATTTTTGATTAAAAGATTTTTCTTCTCTATGGTCAGGTTCTTGTTATCAAGAACACATTGTTCATACTCCGCCTCTTCATCAAAAATCTGTTCAAATTCTTTTATCTCTTTGAAAATTGTTTCATTAGCAGATTCTATGTGTTTTTTGAAATGGTCATAAAATGGTACCAGTTGTTGTTCAACAAACTGTTTGGCATAATCAAAACACCATTCGGAAACAAAGAGTGGTTTTTGTGTTGTTCGTTCAGTTATGATACCTTCAAATTGATGAAAAACAGCATTAACCTGTTGAAAATGAAACAGAACTTGACTTGGAGGTCGACTTTTATGAACAAAAGGAGTAGCAGGCGTGGCTGGATTACTAGCTTGACTAGCAATTTCGTTGGCAGAAAGCCAATACACCTGATCTCCAGATAGGTCCTTCTGAGGAACGAACATCATGGCATTAAGCTTGTCATAGAAACCGTTTGCGGGTCTAACATGTCCTGGTTTTTCACTCATCTTTTTCATGCTAACCACTTGGTGTACCAAGACATCTTCACTATCCCATATGCGAACAGGATGGTGAGCGGGATGCAAAAGGGTATCAGCATCGTACAAGACAGGTTGAGCTCGCTTGGCTATATAACCAAGACCTGGGTTACGGGTACCTAGGAGGTCCTTGTGCAAGTCAGCGGTTGCGGCTTTAGGTTTCTTAGAAAGCATAGGAATAGTTTGTGTTGGCATGTTAAATCTTTGCAACATATCTCTTGCAACTTTGTTAGCATTCTTTAAACAAACTATTTCATCTAGATAACTATCTGCTAGATCCTTTTTCTCAGATAAAATCTTTTCCTTTTCAGATTGTAAAAATGCAATTGATTTTTCTTTTCCTGAAAGAGTGGATTTAAGCAAATCGTTTTCTTGCACAAGTTCAGCGTTACGCTTATTACGCTGAATCACTAGGGCTTGTTCCTGTCTAACTTTGTTTTCAAGATCAAGTTTGACCTTGTGGGTATCTAGACGACATATTTCTTGCTTGCATTGAAGAAGCTCATTTTTTAAGGTCTCGATTTCCAAACATTTTTCTTGGTTAACCTTAGCATGTCCGTCTAGTTGGGTTTGCAAGTCAGTTAAGATGGCAATCATAGAAACTTTATCAGATGTGTCAGCAGATACCTCAGTTGGAACATTTTGGGCTTCGGTGTCAAGAAGATACTGATGATACGGGATCGTATTGTCATCAATCTCAGTCTCAGCATCGGAGTCTAAATGTTCTTCCTGGTGCATCTCCTGACTCAACTGATAATCCACATTATCAAAGATTTGATTGTCATTGGAGTGTACCTCATTGACTGGATTGTTGGTTGCACTAGTGGATGACAAGTTGGCCATGAAAGCGACAGCAGCATTGGGGCCTTCATCCACGTCTGAGTCATATGCATCCTCATGATTGGCTTGAAACATGTTTGTTGTAGTCAGTGCCTGAGGTTGATCATAAGGTGCGGTGCATTCCACATCAGCGAGGAATGCTTCAGCTTCAGCATCTAACACATCTCCTTTCTCTTTAGCTTCCATCAGTAAAGCTTTATCTTTGAAGTACTGAGAGTCCATCTTTCTCTTGGGTTCTTTACACTGCCTAGCAACATGTCCTTCTCCTCTGCAGTTGTAACATATCACCTTCTTGCCTCGAGCACCTGTATTACCAACATTACCTGGAGCCTTCCTCTGAACTGGTTCAGTAACAATGTGACCATCATGCACCGTAGCATGAGTCCTTGAGTTGGAGGAAGTCCGGAGCTGGTTGTTGGTGGGTGGAAACTGCTTTTGGAAACCACTTAAGAGATTAGCAATCTGAGTCATAGTGGCCATCAAAGCGTCATTCGGAGACTGAGCAGTAGGTTGAGGACTAGGAGTTGAGGGTGATGAAAGAGCAGGTGCAGATGTGGTGTGAGCAACATAGGCCAGTGGATCAACAATACTTGTAGACTGCTCCTGTTTCTTGAGAGTCTTTTTGGCATGAGGCTCGTAGGCTTTGAGATGAGTATAGATCTGAACATAAGGTGTGGTTGAGATATCCATGTTCTGTTTGACATTAGTCACATACTTACCCCAATAGGCCGGAAGGTTGTTGACAAACTTGGTGTTCATCTGATGAGTTGGAATGTTGAGCTGAGTAATCTTCATGTCATTCACAAGCTTGTGGAAACGCACAAAGTAGTCATGAATTGATTCGTTTCCAATAGCACGAAAGCGTTCGTACTCATCAAACAGATCTTCCTTCCTTTGTTGAATAGTCCTACCTGATCCTTGCATTGTTTCTTCATTGGTTGCCATTGAATAACGTTGTTTATGAATGATCTGATCTTAAGTGATTGATGATTGATGACTTGGTGTGAGGTTTATGATTTTCGGGTAAATTTGAAACAGTAAAATGCAGTTTTGAGGGCCTAAATGACTCCGAAAGGCCAAAAAATGACAGGGCTCTCGCTCAAAGAGGAAGAGTCTTGACCGTTGGAACGTATCCTAGCTTGATCAAAAAGTAATGGATAGTTAAAACGCAATGGATTGTCAAAACGCAACAAACTTTGTGGTCAAAACGCAATGATATCTTCCTCAAAACGCAATGAAAGTTTTGCTCAAAACGCAATGAAAGTTTTCTCAAAACGCAATGAAAGTTTTCTCAAAACGCAATGAAATTTGAAGTCAAAACGCAATGGACTTTTCTTGTCAAAACGCAACATGAATATGCTCAAAACGCAATATGAAGATGCTCAAAACGCAATCAAGAAAAAATCTTCTATTTGTCACGAAAATTTTGTAAATCGACAAATAGTTTGCCAATTCAATTCGAACCACAATTAAACGTACGCCCCTTTATATTTTTTTTTGATTCCTTTCGATCAAGACACACAAAAAATCCGAACCCTACTTTTTTTTAAAAAATTCGGTTCAAAAACACATCCAAACAATCACTTTTGGTATGAATTCGATTCTGATCACAAACTAACAATCACTTTTGGCTCTGATACCAATTGTAGGATTCCTAGATCATTCCATAGATTAATCACAAGATCAAAAGCACAAAAGATTAAACATTAAAGAACTTTTTGATTGAAAGAAATAATAGTGGCTACAATCCCTAAAGATAAAAATAAAATGAAGTAGCTATGGTGATTATAAACTGGGCGACACTATCATCTCTCGAGTCTATTATGTTGAAGGACTCAAGCACAACCTATTCTCAGTAGGACAGTTTTGTGATGGAGGTTTAGAAGTTGCATTCCGACAGCACTCTTGTTACATTCGCAACTCAGATATGGTGGATCTCCTCAAAGGTTCACGGACTACCAACCTGTACTCCATCTCACTGAATGATATGATGTCAGCTTCACCAGTTTGCTTGCTTACAAAAGCCTCTTCAACGAAGTCATGGTTATGGCATCGTCGGTTGAATCATCTTAATTTCGGGACCTTGAACGAATTGGCTCGAAATAATCTAGTCAGAGGTTTACCCATGCTGAAATATGACAAAGACCATTTGTGTCCATCTTGTCAGCTAGGTAAAAGCAAGAAAGCATCACATCCACTAAAGGCGGAAAACACCAATACTGAAGTTCTCCATACACTACATATGGACCTCTGCGGACCAATGAGAACGGAAAGTATCAACGGAAAGAAGTATGTTTTGGTGATAGTGGATGATTACACCAGATTTGGATGGGTAAGATTTCTTCGAACAAAGGATGAAACTCCTCAAGTGATTGAGAAGTTTATTGTGAAGACTCAACGAGCCCTTAATGCTACTGTTCGATTCGTCAGAACAGATAATGGAACGGAGTTTGTGAATAAGACACTCGACGGTTGGTTTGAGAGTGTTGGTATTTCTCATGAAACGAGCGTACCTCGGTCTCCGCAACAGAACGGCGTTGTCGAAAGACGGAACCGAACTCTTATGGAAGCTGCTCGTACTATGCTCATCTTTGCGAAAGCTCCACTGTTCCTATGGGCTGAAGCTGTAGCCACTGCGTGTTATACACTCAATCGATCTCTTGTACACACGCTTCACGGGAAGACCTATTATGAACTGCTGAAGGGAAAGAAACCTAATCTACAATACTTCCGAGTGTTTGGATCTCTGTGCTATCCTACCAATGACTACGATGACGTTGGTAAACTCAAGGCGAAAGCAGATATAGGTATATTTGTTGGCTATGCACCCACCAAGAAGGCGTACCGAATCTACAACAAACGAACGCGCAAGATTCAGGAAACCGTTCATGTTACCTTCGATGAACTTACCGAAGGTTTGACGTCTGTTCAAACCAGTTCAGGCCTCGCACCTCAACAAATGACTTCTGTGCCAAACAGTACAGAACTCGAACTTACTGCTTTACAGTCAGGACGCAGCCGTTCTGCACTAGTAAAAGACCCAGAACCACCTAGTGTCCCTCCTACAAAGAAACAGGTAGACGATTTGTTTCAATGGTTTGATGATGATGAGGTTGTTCCGATACCTCCGGTTGTTCCGATAACTCCGGTTAATGTTCCTGCTGCCCCGGCACCCGAGAATGCCAATGGTTCACCTTCCACAACAGTTATCTCAGAAGGCGCTCCTGCAGTTACTGAAAGCCTCTTACCTCATCAAGTACCTCTACCAGACACTAGTGATTCTGATGTTGAAACACTGTTCGATCATGTTGACAGTAATGTGTTTGACACCTATAATGCTCCTGAAACCGATTCAGAAGCATCTCATTTCCAACTCTGTAATATCGCCTGGGTTACTTCCCACAACCCAATTACTCACGTGCAAAAGTGACTCAAGCACATCCACTTGATAAACATTGTTTTGGGGTAATATAAAGTCGACCTATCTCTACAGGAAACAGCTAGAAACCAACGCGATGTTGGTGTTTATCTCAATGATTCTTAATCTCATGTTGATCCTAAAAGACTTACAAGCAAGCCTTAGAGCACTCGTGCGTGATAGAGGCTTTTGCCAGGAAGACATTCATGCGTTTGTGAGCCTTCTAGATGTTTGGATATTGTACCCTGTCCATGATAACTTTCTTATCATCCCGCTCAAATGGATTTTCCAAAAATTATGTTGGCTTTGAATATGGAGACGTCTTGAAGATACAAAGCTCGGTTAGGGGCGAAAGGTATGATCGTCAGGACGCGTGGTATTGATTTTGAAAGAATCATTTGCTCCAGTGCTAGATTAGAAAGCGATTCAGACTCTCATTGCTCACGCAGCAAGTATGGAACATGGTCTCTTTCCCGATGGATGTGGAAAACCGCCTTCCTCAACGGCGAACTGAATGAAGTTGTCGAGTTAGTTCAAACTGACGGATATGTAGAGCCAGAGCATCCTTCGCATTGTGTGACCGACGCATAGGAAAGCTCTTATGAACTCAAACAGCTCCACGTGCATGGTATGACAAGCTATCTAGCGTTTCTAATCAATCAGGATTTACTAAAGGCGTGGTGCGATCCTACATCACTTAACAAGAAAAACATATGGCATAACATCGTCTTTGGTACATATATATGTAGATGATATTATATTTGCCTCTACCAACCCCAATGCCTGCAAATTATTTGCATTTGAAAATGAACTCAACTTTCAAGAGGTCGATGATGGGACAAATGTCATTCCTTTTTAGGATGTACAAGTTTCTTCAAAAATCCCAGAGGCATCTTTATAAACCAGTCTAAAATATGCTCAGGAAATCTTGAAAAAGGTTGGTTATGACTCATGCACACCCATTGACACTACCAATGGCGGATGCGTCCCAACCTTATGAAGATAAGGGAGGAACAGCTAAATGAGCCTACACGATTTCGTGGTATGGGATGGCTCCCCTTTTGTATCTTAGTGCTCTGACCTGACTTTTATTTTGCGGTTTGTATGTCGTGCCCGCTACCCCGGCTATGCCTACTGAAATGCACCTTACTGCTATAAAGCGGATCTTTCGATACCTAAAAGGAACCATTCACATGGGTATGTGGTATCCGAAGGATCCGGCTTTGATATCTTAAAAGCGTTTTTGCAAGAATGCTGACTAACGCAGGATGTCTTGACACACGGAGACAGTACCTTTGTTTCAGCTCAATTTTTGGGGGATGGTTGTTAGCTGGTTCATCCAAAAAAAGCAGAAAATACTGCCATCTCCACTAAAGGAAGGAAGCTGAATACATCGTCCCTATCAGGTGCTGTGCTCAAATCCTCTGGATGCGATCTCAAACTCCAAGGACCTATGGATTTGCGTTCAACAAAATTGATGTATTGGTGACAATCATAGTGCTAATGCTCTATGCTGTATTAGAGGTCAAAAATACACATCGCGCTCCAAGCCTCGTTGAGTATCCGTCACCACTTAATCAAAGAGCAGGGATTGAAAGGAAAGTTGTGGGAGTTATATTTCCGTGGAGACAAAAAAAACTGGTGACATTTTTACGAAAGGCAATTTACCGTAGAGAGCGCTTCGCACACTCTCCCACTGCTTGGGAGTTTAAATAAATGTCACCAGAGAACTCTGAAGGAATACAGGATAGACTGTCTCGAGTAACCAAGTGTTTTCACAATTGGATCTGTTTATTGTATAAAAAAAAAAATATAAATAAAAAAATAATGGCTTGCAGTATTTCCAACTGTAACGATTTTTTCCAGAGACGAGTGTACGTTTCAGTGATTATTTCGTTTCAGACAAGAAGTTGTCTAATGCCCGAACCATTTTTCTCCTAAACAACGTGTGTTATCAAACTGATCGGGGATATGACAATTCAGACTGTGACTTTAGCTCTTTAGATGAACACCGGGTTCTTAGTTGAGGGGCGAGAATCTGTACTTACTAACAGTTTTGCATGTCAAAATGGACACACTGTTGCATGATTCTATTGGAGAAAGATCGGAAACGATCCTTACTACTTACAAATTCAAGAAGATTGCAAGTATCATTCATGTCTGGTTATTCTAAAGGTCTTGTTTTCAATTACTCACTTGATATTTGTTGCTATTGCAATCACCCTCATACTTTGAGGGGGAGATTGTACATTTTAAAGTCCATTCTGGATCAAATAACTTTCACAAGTTTCATAATTTGATCGGGGGAGAATAATAGTGATTAAAACATGTAAAAGGATAATTAATGATTCGATTGACTTCTAAAATGCTAAGGTCCCTGATCCAGTGCATGTGTAAACATCTTTCGGATTATCGACGCACATGGTGTAGTGGGAGGCATAAGTGTTAATATGATCAAAACTGTCAAGCGTACCAAAAGTTTGTGGTTATACAACGTATCTTGATAAATGACAATGAATCTTTTGATGTCATGTTCGTGAAAGTGATCTTATGGAATGCTGAGGAAAGAAATGTTGTATTGACCACCAGGGTATTCGTATGAATGCTCTTATGGTCTTCGGACTCGCGCCCCACTAGTGAAGTGGTATTTCTTACAAGTACCTCGTACAAGTTGGGATTTCCCAAGGCACTTGTCATATCTTTCGGATATATTTCAAACATCATCAGAGCATTCTGTTAAACTTTCGGTTGTTTGCCCACAAACAATTTTATGAGCACATCGAAGGTTTTTTCAAATCATTTTTGCCACAGGCCTTCTACGATTACTTAATTGTATTAAGAAGTTTTAAAAGCTGTGTGAAAAAGGATTATACGGTATAGTCAGCAGTAGTTAACTGTATGACTCACTCTATACCATTTATTAGTAGAACAAACTTATTAGTGTGTTAGTCTTGGACATTGGTCTAAGAGGAACGGCGAACATTAGGGAATCTGATACTTAGGTTTTAGAGGAACTAGCTTGTTCACGTTGCCGAAAAACCTGTCATGAAGGTTCTTTGATATGAATCTATCTGTCACAGGTGCAGTATTATACTTGTATCAATGATCCTCACGGAATCAGAGGTTATTGTAACCGACAGATTGAGTATCGTTCTATACTCGGTCCCTTCAAAATACAAAACCTATTGTGTGTTCACAAATGCTTTTTCTAGAACACTTTAAGTGGATTTGACATAACAAAATGTTTTTGTTGTGACTAAATTGTTCTATTCATGGCGCTGATGTGAAGTAAGATAATACCAAAGTAACCGATGCAAGAAATGCTTGTGCTCAGTATCCATACCACAGTATCTGAAGTAATCAAGAAAGCTTACATTCAAAAGGCTTCCGCACAATCTCTGAAAATCAATGTCTTTTCAAATGCTAAACGTTATGAGATTAGAAGAAGATACATCATCAAAAGCTTTCAGATTCAACAGATATGGAGCATGTGAGGACTAAAGATCAGCGTCTTATGGGCAAAGTCAAAGTGAAGAAGATCCAAAGTAATTCAAAGAAGTAAAGCTTAAACAAGTCAAAGATCAAGATCAAGTCATCACATCAAGTTCTAAAGATCATGATCAAGGTATTAAAGATTGAATTACCAAAGCACAACAAGTGAAGTACCCCATCAACAACGAGCTAAAGAGACAAGCCCCCACGACGTGAGGCTTCTTCTCATGACCTCATCTAGGGGGAGATTTTAGGATCTCATAAATGGACCAACAAAGAAGCTTTCGGTTGTCACTCGACGGTTCAAGACAAAAGTCTAGTCGGAAGATTTGTTATTTAATGTTTTATTATGTATAAGGGCTCCAAGATGTTAAAAAGCCAAATAGAAATCCCTAAAAAAATATGGCAATCCTAGTTAGTATAAATACACCTAGTTTAGTCAAAATTAGGTTAGCTACTTCATTATCATTTTTCATCTTAAGGGTTTGTAGCAACTCTTTGTTTCATTCAATCAAAAGTTTTGATGTTTAATCTTTGGTGTCATTGATCTTGTGCTTCATAAATGGAATGATCTAGGGATCCTACAGATTCTTACGCCAAAAAGAGGGATTTTGACATAGGTATATTGAAATGGGTCTACTATGGATTTTATTTCACTTTCAGCAAGGCAAAATGTAAAGAAATCCTAGAGTTCACTAAAGATGAAATAAAATAGGCTGAATTGTTTTAAAATCATAAAAGTCGAAGTGTGCGATAAACTTTTACTAAAAAAGTTAGGGACCGATTCTTTCACAACCTGAACCGTTTTATAACGGTATTCAACCCATATCAGATAGTGTTACCAACCTACCCATTAGTGAATTCCCTTTTCTCATTAGCATAGTAATAAAAATAGCACTTGTAATGACTAAAGGACATGTTTCAATTGAAGTGCTTACTTCTATATTAATCTCAGTTTTTATGAAACTGCGACTATAAAAGTATAGCCTGGCCGAACTGAACCCGTCTGAATAGTCATACATAACGGTTCAAATTTTCTAATGAACGGTGACTCCTAACGAATAGTTTGTACCTCTTATGATAAACGGCCATAAATTATAGGATTTCATCATGTGAATGCTTCCAAAAGCATAATTCCATAGCTATAAACATCACTCTTTTCATTCAGAATCCCATTGTTTGCATATACAATTTAGCATTGTCCTGTGGCCCTGAATTAATAGCAAAAGGCTAAAAGTTAGTAACTTTGGTTGCATAAAGTTAGTTCGATAAGGGTCATTTATCTCAACAGAGTCTGCCCCAAAAATATATACTTTTTCATGTTATAAATGCGTATTTGTGTTTTTCTAAGGAATAGCTACTAGGTGGTCAAGCCCTATAGAAATTATGTTCGTACAATATATGTCATGATAACATTCAAATAAAACAATTGGATTCCAAGTCCTCGCCTTCGAATCAAAGAGAGAAAATATTTATCATAAACTTACCTGAGATAAAAGTTGTCGGCCTCAATCAACGAATCAGTAAGCTACATGTTTCGACAAATTATCCAACCTGCATAAACCACCGCATTTAGCACCCTTAAAAAAAATTATACATACCATATTAAGATTTTTATATTTTTTGAGCCATTAGAAAGATACCCATTTTCAAACACACCTTTTGTGGTTGGCTCGTCTGGCTAATAGTATCTTCAACCACCATTACTGTCCATAAAAAATAGGCACTTTTGATGAGATAAAGCTCGAATTGATGCAGGTTAGTAAATATCTACATCCTTTAAGCAACATTAACTAACTTAATCAAAAGAGTTAATGTAATAAAAATAAACACGTATCTTTCTTGATTTAGGGAACTCGATCACCACCAAAAACATTGAATCTTCTCCATCTTTTTTTGCATCTCATCTTGTTGAGTGCTTCCACAACTGATTATATCAATAATCAATCAACCAAACATCATCAACATATAAAAGTTTCAAACTTATTGTTCATTCATTGAATACCCAGATTATGATTTAACAAAAAGAAAAAAACCCAATTCAATATTCAATGAAGAAAGAGGTTAAGGTATTGATTAAGGTAAAATAACTTACATGCAATATGGATGTTGCAAATCTCGAACCCACCGTCAGGTTTATGATCTGAAAAGGGGGATGAGAAGATTATCATTTGTTAAAATGGGACGGTGGTGGTATAACAGAGTTCAGAGAGACACGTAGCAAGGAATGAGAGAAAAAGAGACACATGTGAAGAGTGGAGATTAAAATTTTTTATTTATAATAAATTAGTATTATGTTACTGTTTATAAGATTATTTAAGTATTATTTTTACAATAAAAAATTAAGTTGTGAGACAAGAGGCAACATGATAACTGCAAGATAGTTATAATAAGTATATAAACATTAATAATAATTAAAATCACCTAAAGTATCATAATCGACACTTTTATAATCCTAACAATCTCTCTCTAAGAGTCGATTTTTCTGGGTGTTCCCTTCTTGATCCTAGTGGTCTTCTGTTCACATAAATCTCATAACGTCTCAACCGTTCTTTAATTTCTTCCTCAAACAGTTGTAGATACTCAACATCTTCTTTACTGAGACTTGGAGTCACATAACCATGCTTCACATCATTATTATAGCTTTTCAACCTTTCCAAGACTCTTTTTAATGTAGCATCACAGAACTTATGAATCTCTTAATGTCTCATCGCTCTCTTTTCTTTCTTGTTGTTCTTGTATATAATGTCATATACTGGTTCAGAGATGATGGAGAACATCTTATGCTTCGCAATGCCAGGGAAAGTAATTGTTGGTGCAGTAAGGTTGACCTTCTATTAATAGCTTTCAACACCTAGCTGGAAATCATGTACTCTTTCCCAGATCACTGTACTTCTGATGAAGACTGACAATGACCATAGCAGTCCAGTCTCAGCATAGTCGTGAACTCTAGTCATTTGAGACATGAACTATACATATCCTCAATATCATTCTTGTTGAGGTTCTTGTAGTCTGGCTTAGTGATTGACACTATACTACCATTTACTCTCCTTGCAATAATCTTTGTTACAAACTTATGCTCATGTCCTAATTCACCATAGATTTTGATGACTTGAACAATCTTTGAATTTAAGTAGACTTCTTCTTTTGGCTTTCCTGGTTCTTTTTGTCTCTTAATATTGAAGATCTTTGCATGTGAATTTTTCCAATGTTCGACACTTATCGAGCATAAGGATTAAACTTCTTTACACATTTGTCTACCCATCTGGATGTTCTTTCTTCAATGTCATCATCAGGAAAGATAACCGTAGGAAACTTGTGTAGAGACAACAAAAACTTCTTTGATCCTGAGTTGCGTTTCTTCAGGTACAATAAATCTTGATTAACGAGAGATAGTGCAGGAGCTTTCAGATCTCTTTGACAGCTTTGAACGACTGGAATAGGCTTTTGTGGAAATGGTAAAGATAAAATCTCTTTTCTGCACTCCCACACAATATCTTTTTCAGGAAGTTTTGCATCTGATCAATGTGATACTAATGCTCATCTCCTGAAGTGCATCGTTGTCTTAACATTTCATAAACAACTTTGCGCAGTTTAGCCTCATTTACTGTTTCTGACATTTCTTCTGCAAGTTCTTGTGACACATTCTCAGTTGAAAGTTCATCATCATCTGTTGCATATTTATTCGTCCACAAATCAAAATCATCTAATTGTTCTTGATTACCTGATTTTGACAGACTTGATTCACTTTCATTAGCCTGACCATATGAAGATTCTCCTATGACATACGTTTGATGCTCAAATGTCTTCTGCCTCTTTGCACTATTCTCCCTCTCAGGATGAGCATCATCTTGAGGATCATCCTGATCTCTTAGGCGAATGACAAAAGATCTACAAGGAGTGTTAGAAGCAGTAAGTCTTTCAAACTTAATCTTGAGTGCAAGCCAAATTGGTAAATCATCATGTTGCAGTTGAGGATTGATGTGTTGTCGTGTAAGGTCAATTATTTGATTATATCAGTTTTACACTTTATATTTAGCGACAAAACCTAAACAACACTTTAACGAGCAGTGTACCCGGTCAAGATGAGAGTTCGCGGTAAGTAGGGTGCTCGGAACATAGAGTGGAAATTTAATCCTATGTTCTATCAGTATTTTAATTAGTCTATTTACTGGTTAAACCTATGCTATGTACGTTGTCTAATGAAATGGGTGGTTCAGCCTGAGAGACTGGCACAGGTTGGGTGATGACAAATATCAATTCAATACACAATAAACACAAAAGATGAAGATTAAAATATAGAAAAGCGGTACAAGCCAAATGATAGAAAATTGTATTAGCCATATTAAATCCGGTTCAATGCTGGTTTGTTTGTTTTAGTACAATGATTTACTTATCTCGAAGCGGCATATCATTCTTAAGACTTAGGCGGGACATCATCCTAGGACCTAGATACAATTAATCCTGTCACAATTAATGCATCCGCATAAAGCACTCACCTGTATCAACATCCTTTAGTTGTAGTTATTGATCTATCTTAGAGATTTAAAGCAATGGTGATCCTGTTAAATACTCTAGCCCAACGGAGACTTTTACCCACTTATTGTTTGGACGGTGTTTTATATTATTGGTAGTCCATCTATTCTATCTTTATCAAGTTAATTAAGAGCCTGATTGCTTGAACCATAAAACGGTGTCACCTATCGGTCCAACTAAGCTTTAAAATCAAAAGCCAAAGACTGAACGTTTAAGTTATGATCTTTTGGTTCCAGTAATATAAGACACGATATGTGGAGAAACGGATTCGACATCTAAGATAATATCGGTCGTATCATAGATCCAGTTTGAATGATATGGTCGCAAATTCAATACATACACAAGTATGAAGGCGGATAACATAATTAAAGAAAATCCAACGATAAATTAAGAAACCGATTATAAAACTAACCAAAACATTGAACGTTCATTAAGATGCTAATACCCAAGGGTATTGCCTACAAAACTTTTGTAATTATACCAAAGCGTAATCAAACAATTGAAAATCGAATCGATTAAGAGAGTAAAATTTACATGATGTCTTCTAGGATTCGTGATTATATGCTTGAACTTGATGGCTGATTTCTCTTCTAAAATTGTCTTGTTGGTGAGTATGGTATAGGATATGACTATGCAAAACATGAAAAAATCGTTTTTGAGTTTTCTATTTATAGTTGCTGAAAATACTAGATACGGCCATATCAGATAGGTATGATACGGACGATTATACTGTGGATGCCTTGGTCGTGCACGCTACGTTCGTAATAAATCTTTGATATCATTCCCAATTTACTTGTATTTACTGTATTTCGAATAGTTATCCTTCATGGACTATGGTGAATGTTGATAGCATGGAATTTTACTTTTTTTTTCCCGCCGTATTGGGAATTGGTTCAATCGGAGGTTTTCTTGTGAGTCTTGGCGCTGATACGCCGTATCTCTTCAGTTGGATCGGGCGTATGGCTGATTTTTCATAAATTTCTATGTCTTTCGTTCTTAACTCTAATTTTGCGCTTTTAGTTTTCTTCACAATCAATCTTGAATGACTGCATTTATCAACTTCCTAAGCAATTTAAGTACAAATAATACAATTGTTGTTATAAAAGTGGGCAAAATAGACGGGATAAATGATATAATAAAGTGACGTTATTTGATGTCATCAAATACCCCCCTACTTGAATCCTACTTGTCCTCAAGTAGACTTTAGAAAGAGTTTCAGTTTATGAAAATGTGTCCCCATCGAAGTTAACGATTTTCCGTTTAAGCTTCGTTTTGTCCTAATCACATGTACATAACCAAGCTCCTCATGAAATATGGAAATGAAAACACTCAGATCACTCAACTAATCTAGGGTGAAACATTTAAGTAGTACGCTCAATTGCTCGGTCGTGATTAGTTTTGTATCATAAGCTTGGCAAGGATACACATCTCCACCGCTAAAGCTGAGGAAGAACAAGTCAAAAGCTAAATTAGGTATTTATTAGTAGGCTAGGGTTTAATCATTCTTTTTAGGAAAAAGAACGATATAGGGTATGGAGCTTCTGACTTTCACCAGAGGTCGTCGTCAAACAAGGCAGCTGAGACATGAATACATGGCCGTATCGACGGAATAGACATCCACGCTCGTACACATCCTCATTCGAGTGGATCGTAAGGTTAGTTATCTAGAAAGGGGAGTAAAATGGTTGTTAAATAAAATTCACAAAACAAATAGATTAAGCCAACAAATAAGGTACGGTTGCTAGTAACTTTCCCCGACCGTTCCATGACAAAGACTCGAACATATCGACAGACGCCTCGATTACAGAAATGACAAAGACAACCAAAGTTGACGTTCCCATAATGGTCAACTTCCCTTAATACGTTCTTTTACATGACTTTTACAAAGTGGTGATATAGCACTTTTTACATAAATCTGTAATCGTTGATTTGTAACGTATCAACGAAAAATATCGATCCTTATAAGGGTGATTCCTTCGGTTTTATAAACTTCTTTTGAACCGGACATTTATCTTCCTCATGTTTTTTTCACAATTACATAATAAAACTGTGGAATAATTCGCGTTCTCTTTTGGTTTTTATGATTTTTCTTGTTTTTTTTTTTGCAAACCCTTTTTGAATTTTGTAGGTATTTTTTTTGTGCCCTACTCTCATACACTCGCTCAAGTCTGTGATTCCACCGTAATCTTCACACTATCATTAATTCATCCGGAGTATCTTTTCTTTAGTGCTTTGTTCTTCGGGACATAATTCATAATTGCGAAAGTAGCGAAACTTACGAGCTACATAATTTTCCCATTGCATTGTGCAATTTCCCGACCATTACAGAGATAGAAAATATTCACTTGTGACCTAGGAAAATACAAGACTTTACCGGGAAGCGATAGCAACATAGAGTAATTGGCTTATCTACACGGTAGGCTATGGTGCAAAGGTGTAACGAAACATATAATATGGTGTAGAAAAAGAAAGGAATGGCTCAACAGGTTGTTCTATGGGATTTTACTCTAAAAATGAGAGTAATCAAGGGTTACACGGGATTTAAGAGTTACACGGGATTTAACTAACCAATGTAGTTAGTTAATTTTACAACATAGGCTATTTGGTTTAATCCTAAAAATATATCAGTTGAACATGTTTCTCCATCTAAATCCATAGTACTCATCATTGCGGTCTCGAGTGATATACCAGGCTAAGTTCTAAAGTCTACTACATCACCGGCACACTCATAATTTTATGGAATTTTTAGTAAGCAATTGGAAACGGGATAGGCTTAATTCCCACAATATGTATTAAGAGTTATAGTGCGCTAGGTAATGTAACTAGTGATTTTTACAAAAGTCATGCTAATTTTTTTTTTAAATTGGCTTGTTTTTAAGCACGTAGCATGTTATTTTGTTAAAAAAAGACAAGTACGTTCTAATTCTCCATCCCCCTACTTAAATTATACAACGTCCTCGTTGTATAGATAAAACAATTAAATAATAAGGGAAAATAGAATTAGAACGAAAAACTCCCTGATATTTTGCTCGTGATAATTCTCCAAGATGAGTTCTTTAGCAAAAAGTGTGTTGACTAGGGCTTCAGAATGCCCGGATAAGTTCAACACATATCTTTTTCAGAATGTACCATACCATAGTCTCAGCAAGGTCCTGCATAAAAGGTTAGAAGACGAGTGCAATTTCTATCTCGCTACAATGGTACAAGAAAACAATTGAACACAAAACTGTACAAGGATCAATACACCGTATCCCAAACCCTATGATACGTCGTATGGTTCCTGTAAAAACAATTAAATTACTGGAAATTAAATATTAAGTTTTTAAAACTGATAACGTCCAGACACGTCTATACGTTGTATCCAGAGGGGTTCGATACGCCGTATAGAGTGATTGGGAAGACAGACTCGTGCAAAAAACAATTAAAATGCGACAAACAATTAAAATGACCGGTTTGTTTCCCGAGAAGCACTTTTGTTTCAGTTGGTCTTTAAGTTCTACCTTTCTCCACCTTTTTACTTGTCGAGCTCTATGAATTCGTTATCATCCGTGTTGAAACTTCTATCGTGGTATTTTTTTTAACCTATGTCCGTTGACCTTAAAGCTCGAACCATCTTTGTCGGTAATTTTTACGGCTCCATAAGGGTACATGGTTTTAACTACAAAAGGACCGGTCCATTTTGACTTGAGTTTCCCTGGATGTAACTTTAAGCGAGAGTTAACAACAAGACTTTGTCTCCATTTTTAAAGTCTTTATCTCTGCGGAGCCTAGAGTCGTGCCATTTCTTAGTTCTTTCCTTGAAGATTCGAGTATTTTCGTATGCTCCTTCCCGTAACTCTATTAATTCGTTAAGCTCTATGAAACAATTTTTCGCAGCTGTCGTGAGATCCATATTGCATTGTTTAAGTGCCCAGTATGCTTTATGTTCAATCTTTACTGGCAGATGACAAGCTTTTCCGTAAATCATCCTAAATGGGGTACATCCTGTCGGTGTCTTGTAAGCGGTTCTGAAGGCCCATAATGCATCGTTGAGTTTTTCAGACCAATCTTTTGGGTTATCTCTGACTGATCTCTCCAAAATTCGTTTGATAGCTCTGTTGGTGACTTCGGTTTGGCAATTAGTCTAAGGGTGGTATGCTATTGATATTTTGTGAGTCACCCCGTATTTAAGCAAAGCTTTTTCAAGTTGAGAGTTACAAAAATGTGTTCCCCTATCACTGATTAAGGCTTTAGGAACCCCGAATCAGGCAAACAATCCTTTTAAAAAATTTACCACTACACGAACATCATTTGTAGGTAGTGCTTGAGCTTCAACCCATTTAGACACGTAATCCACCGCAACTAGGATATATTTGTTACCCCTTGAATCAGGAAACGACCCAACGTCAAAGACCTCACATACTTGAATATTATTTTAAGGCATGTCGTTTCGTGGTGAAATGTTCCCCGATTTCTGACATGCGTCGCACTTTATTACATAGTCTTTAGCATCTCTAAAGATATTGGGTCAATATAAACCTGCTTTGTAAACTTTTCTGCCTGTAACTGAGGCACTATAATGTCCCCCGGTTGGACCAGAATGGCAGTGTGCCAAAATTTTGAGGATTTCACTTCCAGCGACGCGTCTTCTTATTATATTGTCTGGACATAATCTAAATGCGTATGGTTCGTCCTAAAAATAATTCTTCACTTGAGAGAAGAATCGCTTTTTCTTTTTTGGTATCCATTCTGGAGGTACCACTTTTTCGACAATGTAGTTGACATAATCCACATACCATGGATCTTCGTCATTTAGCTTGGTTTTTAATATCATAAAATGCTCATCGAGAAATTTGTCATTGATTTCTTCTTCGGCTAATTCCCCCATATTTGGATTCTCAAGTCTTGATAGATGATTAGCAGCCAAGTTTTCTGCCCCTTTTTTATCTTTTATCTCGATATTAAATCCTTGAAGAAGCAGAACCCATCTGATAAGCCTTGGTTTGGCATCCTGTCTGCTGAGCAAATACTTTAAAGAAGAATGATCAGTGTAAACTATAGTTTTTAATAAAATGAGATAAGGGCGGAATTTGTCAAAGGAGAAAACAATTGCTAGAAGTTCCTTTTCGGTAGTGGTGTAATGTGCTTGGGCATCGTTTAGGGTTTTGCTAGCATAATAGATAGGTTTAAATTTACCGTCTATTCTTTGTCCTAAGACTGCCTCTACTGCAAAATCATTGGCGTCGCACATTAATTCAAAAGGCACACTCTAATCGGGAGATATTATGATAGGCGCGTTGGTCAATCTTTCTTTTAGTTTATTAAATGCTTTTTGCAATCTTTGAAAAAATTGAATTTAGCGTCTTTCATTAAAAGATGGGTCATTGGTTTGGAAATTATGGAAAAAAAAATTATAAATCTGCGATAAAACTCAGCGTGCCCCAAGAAACTTCTAACACCCTTCACATTTGTGGGATAAGGTAATTTGGTAATTACATTGATTTTAGCTTTGTCAACCGCAATTCCTTTCCCAGATATTTTATGCCCCAAAACAATACATTCCTTTACCATAAAATGGAATTTTTCCTAATTTAGTACAAGGTTGGTCTCTTCACATCTACCGAGCATCTTATCTAAATTATTATGACATTGGTCAAAAGAATTACCGAATACCAAGAAATCGTCCATAAAAAGTTCCATGAAATCTTCTACCATGTCATGAAATATTGCCGTCATGCACCTTTGAAAAGTTGTCGGAGCGTTGCACAGTCCGAACGACATCCTTCTATAGGAAAAAGTCCCATAAGGACAAGTAAAAGTTGTATTCTCTTGATCTTCTGATGCGATTGGGATTTGGAAGAACCCTGAAAATCCATCAAAAAAACAATAATACTCATTCCCAGATAATCGTTCTAGCATCTGATCAATAAAAAGGAGTGGAAAATGATCTTTTTGCGTTGCGTCATTTAATTTACGATAGTCGATGCACACGCGCCATCCTGTTACTGTTCGAGATGGTATTAGCTCGTTGTTGTCGTTTAACACCACGGTCATTCCTCCTTTCTAGGGATGACGTGAATGGGGCTTACCCAAGGACTATTTGAGATCGAGTAAATTAGTCCTGAATCAAGTAACCTAACGATCTCGTTTTTAACCACATCTTGGACTTTTAGATTTAAACGTCTCTGAGGTTGGATGACAGGCTTGAAGCTTTCCTCCATTAAAATTTTATGAGTGCAAAATAACAGACTTATTCCCTTGATGTCCGACATCTTCCAAGCGATTGCTTCCTTTTGTTTTTTCAGTACCCGTAGAAGTGAAAATTTCTCTTTTTCTGTTAGTTTAGACGAAATGATCACTGGACAAGATTTGTCTCCTTTCAAGTACGCGTACTCTAAGTGAGAAGGCAGATCTTTGAGTTCTGGTCTTTTTTCATCATTTTTAATTGCACTAGCGGAATAGAGATGCTCGTTATGCGTTCCTTCTCGTTTTTGTGCTTCTTGTGAATACGACGTATTAATATGTTTGATACGTCGTATGGGTGTCTCAGAGTCAGAACCACATTTTTCAAAATTGGGTTGGTTGATGCTTTCTTTCAGGTTTTTATTAAGATGGTCGTTTTCCAGTAGTTCTTGGGCTGCTGATTGTATAACTGTGTCCAAATCGTTAATCCCGTAACATTCATCATCCTCCGTACGAGGTTTTTTCATTGATTGGTCGACATCAAAAATTACCTCCTCGCTTCCAACCCTGAGTGTTATCTTTTTGTTAAATACATCTATCATAGCTCGGGCGGTTGCTAGAAATGGTCTTCCCAATATTATCGAACTTCTAGAATCTTCCTGTATATCTAGAATAACAAAATCAATAGGGAGGACGAATTTATCGATCTTTATGAGTACGTCTTCTGCTATTCCCCGCAGATACTAGACGGATCTGTCTGCTAGTTCCAAGCTCATTCTTGTCGGTTTTGGCTCCCTTAGGCCTAGTTTCTCATACATCGTGTAAGGCATTAGGCTTATACTAGCTCCCAAGTCTGCTAAAGCACTATCAATATGTAAATGTCCAATATCACATGGTATAGTGAAGCTTCCAGGGTCTTTTTCTTTAGATGGGAGTTTATTTAACAAGACTACAAAGCATCTTTCATTCATTGTTACGGTGCAAGCTTCCTCTAATCTTATTTTGTTTGATAGTAGACCCTTTAGAAACTTAGCGTACTTGGCATTTGTGCAAGAGCTTCGGTAAATGGGATGTTTATATGGAGTTGTATAAGATTTTCTAAGAATTTTCTTTGTTGGGTTTCCTCTTTTTCCTTTCTCAACTTGTGGGGAAAAGGTATTGATGATGGTTGCAGTTTGATAGTTCGTTCTTGGTTTTTTTAGGTTCGGTTTTAGTGGGGATTTTATCTGGCGTTATTGGTTCGTCATGATGGGGTAACGGGTATTTATCGGTGTTATTGTTGTCGCCAATGGGTTCGGTTATGGATTTTCCTCCTCTAGTGGTAATTCCTTTGGCCTTACATCCTACCATTTGGGCTTTATCGATTGCTCTTGACAGCTCGTATACTTCGAATTCAAGCTCGTTTAGTGAGTTGTTTGTTTCTTTAAGCAGGAGCTCGTTGGTCGTTCTGAATTCTCTAATGAATGCCTCAATTTCCTCATGTTCTCGTTTTCCTTCTTCAATAAATTTATTCACTTTTCTTCCATTGTTAATTTTCTTTTAGGATAGGAAAACTAGAATGGGTCGAGCAATGTCCCTGTCATCAAAGACATAATTCAAAGTAAAGCTATTCTAATGGAATTAAATCTACAGGAACTTCCGCGAACTGTTGTCGATACGTTATATATAGATGAATGAATACGTCGTATGGTCAGCAGAAACTTGATACGATGTATCCCAATAGAGAACTGGGTACGCCGTCAACTAGATGAATACGCCGTATAACATACCAGAACAAGCTACTAAGAAAACAATTAAATGCTGGAATTTAAATTAAACACACAATGCGGATAAATACAAACATAATTAAATAATTAGATTACACTAAACTAAACTAATTAATGGTTAGGAGAACTAATAAGAATAAGGTTTAATTAATTCACTCCCCGACAACGGCGCCAAAAACCTGATGTGATGTCGTGTAAGGTCAATTATTTGATTATCAACTATTACATTTATATTTGGCTGACAAACCTAAAATAACACTTTAACGGGTAGTGTACCCGGTCAAGATGGAGTTTTGCGGTAAGTAGGGTGTCGAACACTAAGAGTGAAACATTAATCCTATATTCTATTAGTGTTTTAATAAGTTCTAGTTTTTCTATTTACTGGTTAAACCTATGCTATATACATTGTCTAATGATATGGGGGGGTTTTAGCATGAGAGACTGGCATAGGTTTGGTGGTGACAAATATCAATTCAATAAACAATAAAAACAAAAGAAGAAGATCAGAAGATAGAAAAGCGGTACAATCCAAATAATAGAAAATTGTATTAGCCATATTAAATCCAGTTCAATGTCGGTTTATTTGTTTTAGTGTAATGATTTACTTATCTCGATGCGACATATCATTCTTAAGACTTAGGCGAGACATCATCCTAAGGCCTAGACACGATTAATCCTGTTACAATTAACGCATCCGCATAAAGCATCCTTTAGTTCAATTATAATCTATCTTAAGGAATCAAAGCAGTGGTGATCCTGTTAAAACCGTAGCATAACGGGACTTTACCCATTTACTGTTTGACGGTGTTTTATATACTAGTAGTCTACTATTCAAAATCTTTATAATTTAATTAAGATCATGATTGCTGAAACATATACAGGTCACCTAACGGTCTAACTAAGCTCATAATTCAAAGACAAAGACAGAACGTTATTTGTGATCCTATTGGTCCTGTAATATAAAACACGATATGGAGAGCAATCCCGATATCTAGATTACTTTTTAGGTATCACTAGACCTAGTTAAATGATAGGTCACATATTCAAACACATAAACAAGTATGAGGTGATAAACATAATTAAATAATCAACGATTAATTAAGAAATCAATTTTAAAACAAACCAAACATTGAACTTTCATTAAGATGGCTAATACCCGAGGGTATTAGCCCACAACCATTGTAATTATACAAGTGTAATCAAACAATTGAAATCGAATGATTAAGAATGTAAAAATTACACGACGTATTCTATGGATTTGTGATCAATGCTTGACCTTGGTGGCTGATCTTCTCTTCTAAAAATCGTCTTTAATGAGTATGGTATAAAGAATATGATATTGCACACAGAAAACTCGTTTTTGAGTCTTCTATTTATAGTGTCTAAAAAAGACTCGATATGTCGCATCTGGCTAGGTCGATACGGCGTATAGGGCTGGATTCCTTGGAGTGCACGCTACCTTCTCAATCAATCAGTGATATCATTCATAATTTACTTTTATTATTGTATCTTCAAATAGTTATCGTTATGGATACGGCGTATGGAAGCAGTCAGATACGCCGTATTGGGAATTGGTCAAACGCGCTTTCTTGTGAAGTCTTGGCGCTGATACACCGTATCTCTTTTGTTGGATACGGCATATGTAGTCAAAAATCAGCAATCTTCAAATATCTTTGTTTTAGCTCTAAATTATGCGCCTTTTAGCTTGTCTTCACAAAACACTCCTGAATTACTGCATTTATCAACTTTAAAGCAATTAAGTACTAAATAATGCAATAATTATATAAAAGTGGGAAAAACATATGGAATAAGTGATATAATAAAGTGACATTATTTGATGTCATCAGTGTTCATCCCACTTTACCTGGCCCGGGCCAAAATATTTTACAAAGTTCGGATGGCAAGGTTGGCGTATACACTTGATTTTTTGACTTTGCCAACTATCGGATCCCTTTGTCTTAGTTTCTTATGGATGTTCTTGATCATTTTCTCATTCATCTTTCTTAACTGTCCCTGTTTGGGGTGGCCACAGTTTCTCACTTTGAGATCTTATGTCGCGTCCACAGCTTTCAACTATTTGTCAATTGCTTTTGTGTGTTCTATACTAGTTCCTGCAATAAAGGATGGATGTCGTTCGTTAAGCGTTCTGACGTGGCTCCTGTTTGCCATAGCAAACCGTTGGATTCCGTAAAGAACTGGAACAACTACTTTTTTTGGGTTGACTCCACGGCCTTTCCCCTTTTTCTATCTCTAAAAAGCAAGATTTTAAGTAAAGACCTCCCTCCCAAGCTTTCTCAATACGATATAGAAGCGGTGACTTCTTGCGTACCCATACCGCCCCATTCTATAAATTTTTGTAACCTTTCTTATGTTGGGTTGGTATAAGCTGTTATTATACGCTGGATGAGAACTGTTACCCGACGTTTTGGGATGGCGATGAGGGTGGGTATATTCTGCTTTGTATTCCAGATCTCATTGTGTTGTTATTATTCATGACGGTTTTCTTTTACTATGTTTGCAGAGATGGACTTGTTTGCGTTCATCCGCCACTCTGATCCCACCAAAGTGTGAATATGGGAGAGAGAGCCTGCGGAAAGAGAGGTTAAGTTGCTGACGTTGACTAAATGTCACACTGTTTCGTTGAATCCTCCCATTTTGGCTGCCTCAGGGGATAGCGGTGATAGTATTGACAAGTTGTTTTATGAGGGGAATGATGATGTTCTGGAAGAGACTGTTGCTAAGGATGTTTCGGAAGTTGCTGCTAAAAAGACCAAAAAGAAACGAAAAAGGAAAGTTGTTAGGGATGTTAGTGGTTCCACTTTTCCTCCCAAGAGGGTAAGGGAGGATTATCATGCCGCAACTTCCAATACCGGGGGAAGTCTCTTGCCGCTATCCGTGACTTGGTTCCGGATGGTTCTAGTGTTCCGAGTGGAGTCACGAAACCTCTTATTGTTGTTTTTGTGCCACCTACGTCGGATGATGGGCCCACAAATTTTGTGTCTGGGCTTAATTTACAGACTTGTCCTCCTTCTCCGAGGTATGTTGTATCTTTAGACGATTCTCATCATTCAGGTTCCTGTTCTAAGGTTAAATCTTTTGTCGGATCTCCTGCTGCGGATGCGCCCGTAACGACTGTCGCCGTCACCACCACCGTTACTGTGGATGATTCTGCTGTTCCGCCTCCCAAGGTTAGGGTTGTGTCGAAAAATCTTAAATTTTTGGGGATTCTGCCTCTGCTGGTGGGGCCAATATGGATGCTGCTGGTACTTCAAAGTTGAATGAGCTTGCGGATTCATCGGACTCTTTCTATACTTCGCTAGATCTCGATTCCGAAACCCTGCACCGCATATATGTCCCTAAATGAAATGTGACAAATGATTCCATTCTGGACGATCCGTATGTGTGTCATGACTTGACGGATCGTCTTGCTCCGCCTACCCTTTTTTCTCAGTTACGTGCCATGGACTATGATCAACTATACACGGAGTTCAATGTTAAGGCGACATGACAGGTTTGCCTTGGGGCGGAGGTGAGGATGTGAGCGGAGCACACTTTGGAACAAAAAGATAGACTTGAAGACAAGTGCTCTGAACAAATCGCCCTTCTATCAGAGAGAGACACCGAGATTGCCTATCTGAAATCTTTGCTGTCGTTGAAAGAGGCTGAGGCCGTAGAGGCTATCCGCCTCCGCGGTCAGATATCTACTATAGAAGTTGCTGATGTTGCTAAAGGAAATGAATTGAGGGATTTGAAGGAAAGAAACTTTGTACTTGAAGGAGAGAAAGATGTTTTGTTTGAGAAGGTTAAGACTCTTGAGTCCGCAACTGCTTTGAAGGAGACTGAGTTGTCGTCTCTTG
The DNA here is from genome assembly GCA_026074375.1 of Tanacetum coccineum. Classification (NCBI taxonomy): domain Eukaryota; kingdom Viridiplantae; phylum Streptophyta; class Magnoliopsida; order Asterales; family Asteraceae; genus Tanacetum; species Tanacetum coccineum. The sequence goes on from BQNB010025833.1 coordinate 48,160, forward strand.
CTGCTTAAGTTGCTCAACTTACCTCCGACTTGTCTAGCTTTCAGCTGTCACGTGATGAGCTAAGTTCTAAAGTGGCTTCCTTAGAATCCGAGAGGGATAGACTTGTCAGTCAGGTATCCGCAAATTTCTTTTTATCTTCCATCATACTTTGGTTCTATTTTTGTGACTAACACTTTTTCTCTTTTTGTTTACTTTTCCGCAAAAATCTTCGCTGGAGTCTGCATTTGAGTTTTTTAGAGAACGCATGGAGGCCACGCAGGATGAGCAAGCAAAGGTTCTGGGTAATAGGGTTGCGGAATTGGATGCTCAGCTTTTGGAGATGGTTGCTCACCTTGATGAAGAATTTTACCCTCGCTTCTTGACCTCCATATCTGGACGGCGGTGGATCTGGACTCACGGGGTTAAGCTCGTCATTCTCAAGTGATTACAATCTTCAGAGTATTTTCATGCTTTAGGGCAGGCCATCGGTTGTGCGGTTAATAAAGGTATTCAGGATGGCCTGAGGGCTGGGGTTGATCATGGGAAAGCTGGGAGGGATCTGTCCGTAATTGAATCTTATGACCCTTCTATGAAAGCTAAATATATTAATGTCGTGAATGCTCTTGGCACTGTTGATTTATCTCTGCTTTTTGAGTTAAAATCCAAGAAAGATGCAAGCATTGTTGATCTTATGGATTCCTTTAGTTTGGAGGGACCTTTAGCTAAGATCCTAGGAGCGGAAGATCTACAGCCATCCCCATAACAACTTAGGCTCCCAATCCATAGGCCGGAAGACGACGTGGTCCTTAGTGAGACCTCCCTATCCTTTTCTTTTCAAGTTGTTCACTCTCGAGTTCAAAGGGTAAGGGGAGAAATTATGGAGAAACGTTTGTCGCTTACTGATGTTATGGTTCCTCTTGCTGAGCCTATTCTAAGAGTTTAATTGGCGAAGCTAGTACTTCCGCTGCTCCTGCTATGTCTGAACCCATTACTACTCTTTCTACGACTTTTGCATCTTCCGATGTTGTTCCTCCTCTTTCAATCTCCAATGATCAAGTTTTGGATACGGAACCGCATGATGAAGACCCTCCTGTCGTGACCTTTAAGAAAGAAGAGCTAGACACTTATCCGGAGTAGTTGGGTCTATCGTTGTGATGGTGCTTCCCACTGCTGGGTATACCCTAAGTTCATGTCTCCTTTTTTTTGTTTCTTACCGCAGTCGTGTGTGGCCTTTTTGTGGCGGTATTTGTACTTTAAACAATTTGTATGTTTGGTCATGTTTACTACTGCTGGTTTGAACAATAATGTCCACTTATGTAACACTTAATAGTTTTATATTTTGTCGATATGTTTTGCTATCTTTTAATTCCACTTTTGTGTGTTTGTGATGATAGTCTTAGTAGAATGCGTGTAGGTCATTTTCCCAGTACCGGGCTTGCAATACCTCTTATGTACTTGAGTTGATTGTTAGGTTACTCATCCCTTTATTATACGGGATAATGTTTACACGGGGCCATGCCCCTTTTCGTGCGCGTCTTACCAATTCATGTAATATTCAAGTAACTTTGCAAAGTAAAAAACAAAATAAAGATTTAAAGTAAAACTTGTGAATGTAGCTAGGCTCCACTTTTTCATTCATTGAAACTTAAAGACATTACAATAAGGAAATAAATTCAGGTAGTTCTCCTTCCGCCACGCATCTTGCGTGGGTGAGGTGCTTACATTTCATGCACATAACATTTCTTAAGGTTGCAGATGTTCCATGTTCACGGAAGGGCGTTCCTGTTGCGGTCCCTAAGCTTGTACGCTCCTTTGCCTAAAGCTTCTGTGACTTCATATAGCCCCTCCCACTTAGGTCCGAGCTTACCTCCCTCTTCCGCGTGGCTTGCTTCATTGTTTCGGTAGACTAGGTCTCCCGGCCTGAAACTTGTGTTACAGACTCTGGCATTGTAGTATTTTTCCATCTTAGCTTTACTTTTTGCTTCCTGGATTGCTGCCTGCTCTCTTCTCTCTTCCAGAAGGTCTAAATTGATTTCCAAAGCCTCATCGTTTTTTTATCATGTCAACTTCTGCAGTTCTCAAGGTTGGCATGTCAATCTCTACTGGAATCATTGCTTCCGTTCCATACGTGAGTAAGAATGGTGTTTCTCCGTTGCTGGATTTGATCATAGTACGGTGTGCCCACAAGACATGTGAAATCTCTTCCATCTAATTTTTGCTTCTTTCTTCTAACCGTGCCTTGATTCCTTTACCTAAGCTCCTGTTTTCCCTTTCTACCAAACCATTGGCTTGCGGATGTTTAACAGAAGCAAAGCATTGGCGAATGCATAGCTTTTCGCACCAATCTTTGAATGGGTTATCCCTGAACTGCTTTTCGTTGTCAGTATTTATTTCTCTTGGTAGACCAAACCTGCAAACTATGTTATTCCACACAAACTTCTTAATCTGGGCTCTGGTTATGGCGGTTACAGGTTTTGCTTCTATCCACTTGATGAAGTAATCAATTGCCACTATCAGGAGCTTGACTTTGCCAGGACCTTCTAGGAAAGGTCCGGCTATGTCGATCCCGCATTTGTAAAATGGCCATGGAGATGTGATGGGGGCCAAGTTCTGATGCGGGTTCCTTGGTACAGGGCGGTGAACCTGGCAGCTATCGCATTCCCTTATTAATTTCCTGGCATATGCGTGCATAGTTGGCCAGTAATATATTGACCTTAGAGCTTTTGCCACCACGGATCTTGGACCGGCGTACATGCTGCATGACCCCTCATGGATTTCTCTCAAAACATAGTTTGCTTGCAGTGGCCCAACACACTGTATCCATGATCCGAGGAAAGACTTTTTGTATAAGATTCTATTTGTCACGGCATATCTACCTGCCTTGTGGCGTATGGCTCTTGCCTTCCTCTTTTCTTCTGGAAGAATTTCTTCCGTGAGGTACTCGTGGATTGGGGTCATCTATGTGCATCCTTCTTCCTCTACTACCGCAAGCACTTCCTTTTCAACTATTGATTTTTCTTTGAGCTCCTCTATAAGTACTTGTTTGCTCGGGTGGGTGAAGCTGGTAGATGTCATTTTACTTAGCGCATCTGCTTTTTTGTTCTCTCCTTTTGGTATTTGTTTAATAGAGAATTCCTTGAAAGTGCTGGTAAGGGTTCTAATCTTTTCCAAGTATTGGATCATGCCTGGCTCTTTTGCTATGTAAGTTCCGTTTACTTGATTAGCTACAAGCCGCAAATCTACATTTTCTTGAAGAGCTTTTTACACCCATTTGCTCCGCTATCCTGAGGCCGACTATTAAGGCTTCGTATTTTGCTTCGTTGTTGGTAGCGTCGAACCTGAACCTTAAAGCATATGTGAATTCCATTCCTTTCGGATTCATAAGTATTAGGCCGGCTCTGGAACTATCTATGCATGATGATCCTTCTGTGAATAATACCCATGGGTCCGAAAGTTCTTTTTCGTCCTTCATGGGTGTATCCGAGGGGTCGTCTTTCGGACGTTCCATAATGAAATCCGCTAGAATTTTCCCCTTAACCGACGTTCTTGGTCTATAGTAGATGTCATGTTCTTCAAGCTCAAAGCTCCATTTCAGCAGTCTTCCTATAACCTTCGGATTTGACAATATCTACTTTATCGGTTGGTCCATGATCACAATGATTGTGTGTGCCTGGAAATATCGTTTTAGTCGCTTGCTAGCACTTACCAGAGCAAGTATTAACTTCTCCATTGGAGTGTAATTGATTTTCGGACCTTGTAATGCACGGTTGACGAAGTAGATGGGCACTTGTTTCCCGTCCCTTTTCGTCATTAGGACTGCACTGATAGCTTCCTTTGCAGCCGCCAGGTAGATGATTAATTCCTCCTTCTATTTTGGTGTGGCTAACATAGGCAACTCCACTATTGATTTTTTCATTTGCTTGAATGCCATCTCCGCTTCCGGGGTCCATTAGAAGTCACTTTTCTTTGTGTATTTTTTAGAGTTTTGAAGAATGGCAATGATTTTTTGGCTGATTTAGACAGAAATATGTTGAGGCTTGCCAGCTTCCCATTTATCCTTTGCACGTCCTTCAAACACTTTAAAGATGGCAAGTTGAGAACCGCTTCTACCTTATCCGGACATACTTTTAATCCGTCAGCATTCACTTTGTACCCCAAAAACGTGCCTTCTCTCATCCCAAAGGTGCATTTTTTAGGATTTAACTTCATGTTTATCTCTATGAGGGTTTTGAACGTTTCCTCAATGTATCTGATTACTTCTCGCTCCGTGCGGCTTTTAATGACTAGGTCGTTCACATATACTTCCAAGTTCCGGCCAATTTGTTTTTGAAAGGCCTTATCCACCAGACGTTGATAAGTTGCTCCAACATTTTTTAATCCGAATGATATTTTTGAGTAACAGAATATTCCTTGACTTGTGATGAATGCTGTCTTTTCCTCATCTCCCTTTCCCATTTTTATTTGACGGTATCCTTTGTATGCATCCAGGAAACTTTTCCACATAGGGACTCTACCTTCCAGTCTATTTTCGGTAGCGGATAGCCATCTTTGAGGCATGCTATGTTTAGGTCCTTGTAATCCACACACGTTCTCCAGCTGTCGTCATGCTTTTTCACCATTACTGGGTTTGACAACCAACTGTGATAGTGGACTTCTTTCATGATGCCAGCGTCCACCAGCTTTTCTACTTCTTCGTAGATTTCCTTATTGCTCTCAGGTGCTTGTCTTATTTTCTTTTGTCTAACGGGTAGGCATCCTTCACGAATATTTAGCATGTGCTCTGCTATGTAACTCGAAACCCCTATCATATATGCTGGCTTCTAGGCGAATATATCAAGGTTGCGCCTTAGCAAACCGCACAGCTCCTTCCGCCCTTCTTCTGTTAAAGTATAGCCTATTGTTATAGTTTGTTCTAGATATTCTGGGTGAATGACTACCTGAATTTTTTCTTCTGTGACTTGGTTGATTATGGGCTGCGACACTCCTGGTCCTAAAACCATTGTGCATTCTAGTAGAATAATCCTGCTGCTCTGTAATGTGACTGTTCCTCCTGTCACTGGGAATTTTAGCATTCTGTGAGCTGTAGAAGGAACTGCCTGGATTCTCCTTACTCCTGGCCTTCCTATGATTCTGTTGTATGGAGATGGTGACCTAACAACCATGAAATTCATCCATGCAGATGTTGAATGTTCCTCATCGCCTATCTTCACAAGCAACGATATTTGCCCTAGTGGCCATATTATTTCTCTACTAAATCCGACCAATGGTGTGGTTGCGGGTACCATTTGGATTCTGACCTCCAGGTGAAACCTGTTGAAGCAGTGTTCATACAGGATTTCTGAAGAGGAGCCTCCGTCCACATACATGCGGTGAATGAAATGTCCTCCCATCTCAGCCTCAATAATCATGGGACCCTCCGTCCCATCCTCCTCCCCTAAGGGCGGAAAGGAGATTACTGACTTCGGAGAGAAAGTTTAGGTAATCCTTTGTTTGGCTACCCTCTGCCATGGTTGTACCATCAGTATTGCCAGCGGTTTATCCTTTCCTGAGGTTTCCCTCTTTTTTGCCACCTTTGCCTGGTCTTTTCCATTGCTTTGCTTTAATTCTTTGATTAAATGTAACAGCTTTCCTGCTATAAGCATTTTCTCAATTTGCCTCTTTAGGTACATGTATTCATCGGTGGTATGTCCTACTTTCTCATGAAACTCGCAGAATTTGCTAGCGTTCCTTTTTTCTACCGGGTTGTCATTAGCGGAGGAGGCTTAAACTTTCCTTTGTCCAAAGCCAGAATTTTCTTTTGGTGTTTTTGTGAGGAGGGTGAACCTGTCCTGCTTTATTTCCGACCTTTGTTGGTTTTAGAAGCCTCATTTCTTGAAGTTTTGCGTCTGTCCATCTTCTTGTTATTTCTATGATAGAAATGACTTCTTCTATTCACAATTAGAGGCCGCTATCTTTCCTCTGAGGAATGCTGTAGTTACCCTTATTATTTCGTCTACTGACTTTGGGATTTTATCATGTAGTCGTTTGATTAGCTCGGGGTTGGTAATTCCGTGCATAAATCCGAAGATTTTCATGCATTCTGGAGCTCCCTTCACGTCTCTGCTTGATGTTGTGGATTTCAACCGGATCTTTGATGCATTTTTTCTGCTGGAGGTAGTTCTCTAGGAATGCTTTCTTTAAGTCATCATAACTATCAATGGACTCCTGGGGAAGTTCATCAAACCACACTCTTGCGTTTCCAGTAAGTGTGGAATTGAACATATGACACCATGTTGGCATTGCCCAGCGTTCTGTCTTAGCGGCCGCCTGGAAGATTTTTAGGTGATCTTCTGGGTCTTCACTTCCGTCGTATGTCTTGATGTGACTAGGCATACGGGTTTTTGGAAAGTCAAAGTAACGTATCCGAGGAGTGAAAGGATCTGTTTCTTCACATACCCATGGTTGGGACAGATCATCCTCAATACTCGACTTTTGCCTCTTTGGTTTTGACTTCCAATGTCCTCCTGTGCTACCTTCACTTTCTGACAGCGCTTCCACCCTTCGTGAGGATGCTCTTTTATTATGATGTTTTTCAGAAGCAAAATTCCGTTTCTCTTGAGCGAGAACTCTAGTAACTGCTCTTAGTGTCTCTACGGCTACTGTGGTATGACTGACGCCTTGAATCGTCCGAGTATACGGATATACTCTTCCCTTTGTCTCCGAGCCTGTGGAATACACCCTTCTTCAGACTTTTGAACACCGTTTTTCTTTCCGGGTCTCTTTTCCTTGGCGACTCAGAATGACCGCGCCTTGGTTCAGGGCTTCCAGACATGCTGCGGACATGTCTAGATCCGAGTCTTTTCTTGAGGTCCCTTCTTCTACTCAGTGTCCCTGACTCGGAGTGTTGTGAGGCCTCCTCGAAGTTAAGACGAGCTTTTACTACCTTGAGCTTTTCTTGCTGCACTTTTTCGGCTATGATTGGTAAAAGCTGATGGTAGTTCCTGTCGCAGTACTCTCGCAGGGATGCATCGGAAGCAGGCCTGCCCAAGTCTTGTGGAACTTGATCCTTTCCTAGCGTGTTCCTCACGGCGGATGTGGCTTGGCTAAGGGGAGTTTGCTCGTTAGTGCTCATGATGAGTATTTTAGGAAACGCGGTTGTATTCGCGGTCCCACGGATGGCGCCAAATTGTTAGTACAAAAAGTGTGACGGGGTATGAGTTGGGCTCTGGTCGCTTGTTGGGCTGAACTTCCAAGCTCTCCTCGAATTGGATCTTGTACTAAACAAAGTGATTGATGATGATTTCCTGCACAAATGAAGGAAAACCGTTAGCCTTACCGTGGGGACGGACCCCACGATTAGAATCCGGCGTGAGAGTAAGTATTCATGTTGTCAGAGAATATATGTGTGTTAAAAGGTGTCAGAAGTTGTGTACCTTGTGGTGTGTCAGAGGACTCCTATTTATAGGGGAGTCTAGTACTAGGGTTCCCTAATATTTCGCTTATGATTGTTAGTGGCCGGAGTGGGACCCTTGTCGGGCAAAGGGCCGCTATAATCGTGACTGCGGACGTGGATCCCCTTCCACGGATGCTAGCTGACCTATGGGTGGTTATGGGCTTATCCGCATCCGTTCTGCTATATTCGAGTCGTGCCAGTGTGGTCCTGGGTTTATTTCTGGCCCGTCATGCTTATTATTTATTTGATTGGGCCAGGGCTTAATGTGTAATGGTTCAACCCAGACCCAAAAGCCTAGTATATTCATTATACGTCATCACATACAAATATGAAATAAACAAATTTATTAAGGGTTAATTTATCCAATTATGAAATACCTAATTATAATTTACTCTATAAGACTTTAGTTAGCAAAACCCGATCTTTCCATTTAGACCTTTACAGACTTGTACTTTTGGAAGGTGATTCTTACACCACCTCTTCTAGCCATATATGTTTCTTACTTTCACAATTTTGCTTATCAACAACTAAAAGGGAATAGTAAAATGCTTGAAACCATTAGATTTGTAGTGTATGATTATGACCTTATAATGAGTTGGAAGAACCATTCACTGAATCATTATCAATGGCGGTGGCGATCAAAATCCTCCCCAAAACATCCGATCTAATCCCCTTCATCTTTGGTGTTTGAATTCGTTATAACCCCTGAAATTGGGATCATTCAATTATTTGATGATTCTCATATCAAGTGTGTTAGGCGATTTTCTTATCCTGGGATCTTAGGGTTTAGATTTGGTTGTCCTCCCTTAATTTTTTACCATTTCCGTTTTCTTTATTTCATTTTTCGCTTTTAGCCATGGGGTCTCGTTTCCAGAACTCCCTTCAATCCAATTTTGATAGTAAAAATTTAAGAATCATGGTGTTGTATGTTCAATATGGACGTATAAAAGGGTGCCTAATATAACATGTAAATATGCATGTTCACACTTTAAATAAGTGGAGACACGAAACCACGGATGGTTTAGTGGCAAAAAAGTTTTTGATTATCACTCGAAAATATGTGAGGTGTTAAGTTCAATTCCATTTTAAAGTGGCCATGCCAACTTTTTGAAAAGGGAAGGTTTTACCCGGTTTGAGTCTGTGTGACGGTAAGTTGAAACCATGTGGATTAATCGGGCAATGTGTCAGAAACCATGATTATCCTAAAAAAAAAGAAAAAAAGAAAAAAGTGAAGACACGCAACTAGCCAACATAGAGCCGTTTACAACTCTTGTAATTTTTAAACGCGTAAAGTTGCAATTTGCAAACATCGTTTTATAGTGTGTTCAAGAAGGTGTGCGTGACTGGGTTAAATTAACAGCAGGGCCTTATTTTGCCAATTCTTTAAAAAAAATTCAATGATGATTTGGATTACAACGTGGATGTGACTGGTCGCGATGCATGAAGACCGAAATTCACGGCCATCCTTGCACCAAGACAGCTCAGCAAGTAACATTCTAGGAAGTTCGTTAGGACATGTGTCAAAATTAGAGAACGAGAAAAGAATTCTAAGTTGTGTTCTTACTCATTTTTTTACCCACAAGATTCTTACTCATTAAAATGAGTGGATAAGGCTGAGCATATATATTCATTCGAAAATCGGCCCGACCTGACAAACCGAGCCGAATTGAACCGAACCGAATCGATTTTATTCGGTTCGGTTTTCGGTTTTCTGTACTACGTATTTATTTCGGTTTGGTCGGTTCGGTTCGGTTAGGTTCAAAACGACACTTACTCGGTTCGAACCACCTAAATCGAACTGAACCAACTTGTTCGGTTTGGTTTCGGTTTATATACTATATACTTGGTTCGGTTCTCGATTGACAATTTACGTTGATTTGGTTTCGGTTCGGGTCGGTTCCGAACCGATGCTCACAAGCATATGTTTTAGATTTGTCTAGGTAAAAAGATAAATAAAAATATAAAGTAATAAGATATAACAAATGATTGTTACTCTTCATTTTCTTAGATATATCTGTATCTGAATTTTATAAAATGGTATATTCTTTTGTCAATATAATGATCCATGTTACTATCATTTTAGGTTGTTCATCACTAAAAAATGATAAGGCTATATAATAAATCAAGTTTACTAAAGTGCCTTTGATAGAAAAAAAAACTACAAAACGGAAACATAACATTAAGGACGCGATTGGTATCATGGGATGAACCTTACTAACTTAGTACGGGTTTAGGTTGAATTAACTTGTTTGGATGGAAGAATGGTTCCAAATGGGCCTCCCAAAACACGATATGTAGGCATACTCAAAAGTACTTCAACAAGTCAGGGTTAGAAAAATACATTAATATATATCTTTGAGCTTGCAATGTGAAAACATACCAACCCTCTTTTTTGTTGACTTTATATAAAAATTACTAGTAGTTTTTTCAATTTTTTTAGCAATTTAAATTATAAATACATATATGTGAGCCTTTTTCTTTTATAATATATATTTTTTAATAAATCATATCAAAATCCAAATTATGGTAATACACATTACAAAAGTGAAACGCCGTCGTTTTTGAATATGTTTTACTATTCATTTTGTTGTTCATCGATGAACAGTAGCCGGGCCATGGTGCTTTTATTTGGGCTCTTATTTTTTGGCTGGTCCATTTGGTTTTTTTCCCTTACTATTGGCCAATAGTGTTTTCTTTTGAGCTCCCATTTTTTGGCTGGTCCATTTGGATTTTTTTATCTTCGTATTGCGAACAAAACGAGCCCAGTAAACGAGGCTAGTATTTTAAAATGCTCTACATACGTAACGCTTTATAAAAATGTTGAAATAAAAAAAATAAAAAAAACACTAAAATACCCAATAACTTTAAAATAAACGACGCAATGAAAAACCGACCTACGATAAGTCAAAAAAAAAACCCCATATATAGCCAACAAAAATAAATCTTTAAACATGAGACCCAACACATAAGCCCATATAAAAAAAACCAAACTATTAAACATGAGACCGATAAAATAAATTCCCACAAGAAAAAAAAATTAACGCTACAAAGATCGAAAAAATAAACCCGCACAAAATACAAACAAAAATAAAAAAATAAAAAATAAAAAAAATATAGTGTCCCGCACCAACGCGCGAAAAATTAACGCCCCGCAACAACGCGCGAATAATATTGCTTGTTTAAATCCAAAATCAAATCGTAATCCTAAACCCGTCTACAACCAAACGAGCCCTAAGTAATTAGTTTACGTCAAAACTAATATTCAGCAAAAAGTAGCCCTTTAACAATTATGGTTTTTTTAAGTTTTGTGCTTTTAGGTTCAAAGCGGTTAATGGAAGAAACGATCTAGTCACAACTTAGAATTCTTTGATGAATATAATTTGAGAAAGTGCGTATTTTATGAGGTATAAGTTTGGAATATGTGGTTGAAAATGATATCTTAATGGACAATCAATATAAGTAAAAGATGGTGTTTTTTTTTTTCAAATTTAATTAATTTTTGAACAATCTAGATGAATTCGTAACTTGAAGTGTGAATTTATAGTTTCGAATTTGGTATTTGGCAGTACCACAAACGTTTGTCCTACTAGCACCAAATGTGATGCCAAGTGGCGAGTGCCAACAATCCAGATTCACCT
>BQNB010025834.1:5971-27131 GCA_026074375.1 Tanacetum coccineum
TGTGCAAGGTTTCAAGTCACTCCAAAGGTTTCTCACATACATGTTGTAAAAAGGATCTTTAGGTACCTCAAACATCAACCAAAATTAGGTTTATGGTATCCCAAGGACTCTCCTTTTCATTTAGAAGCTTTTTCAGACAGTGACTATGCTGGGGACAATCATGATAGACGATCAACTTCAGGAGGATGGCAATGCAAGAAACAAACAATTATGGCTATATCATCTACAGAGGCAGAATATGTAGCAGCTGCAAGTTGTTGTGCTCAGGTACTTTGGATGCAAAATCAACTGCTAGATTATGGATATAACTTCATGAACACTGAAATCCATATAGACAATGAGAGTACCATATGCATTGTGAGGAATCATGTTCTTCACTCAAAGACTAAGCATATTCAGATTCGACATCACTTTATCCGAGATTGTTATGAGCAGAGGCTCATTAATGTGGTCAAGGTACATACTGATGACAATGTAGCAGATTTACTCACCAAAGGCTTTGACTTGGCAAGACTTAACTTTTTGGTGGTAAACATTGGTATGATGAACCCATAGCTACGTTTGAGGGGAGGACCACATGTAAAGTACTGGTATTCAACTGACGTACTGTTCTGGTTGGAAAGAATCTTTGGAAGCACTATTGTTACGCTTACGGGGAGGATATGAATGATTGTTCAAAGTATTAATGATTTGACGAGATATTTTGAAAAATTACAGGGTTGTGATTGAAAAATTTGAGCTGGAAAGCTTTTTAGGTTGAAAGTACTGCTTAGCCAACTCAAAGTACTGCGCGTCTTAGAAAGTACTGCTTAGACAACTAAGTACTGTTCTAACGTTCGGTCAACGGTCAAACGTACGTTTTTGAGATAAAAACGTATTTACAACGGTATTCAGGAGATAAAAACAGTACTTTGTTGAAATTACTGCTAGTTAAAAAGTTGTTTTTGAAATATTTTGAAGTTTTGAGTGTGCAAAAACTTTTTAAAGCACAATATTTTTCAATGTTTTGAGAGTAACACCTGATGTTAGTGCTTGCACTACATGACAAATGGTATTCAACTCACCATGTCTAACAGACAAGAAAGAGTTTGATTCACCATGAGGGTACGGCTCTGGTGTGATCTTCAAATCCGTTTATAGCTTTAATAGTTTGCTCAAAACTATATGGTTCTCAACTCACCAATGTTTTATTACTGAGAGTTGGCTAGTCCTGAGCAAACGGCTACAGGTAAAGACTTATCAAATCCGTTCATGGTTGTAATGACTTACCAAAAGTCATATAGTATTCAACACACTATGATTCATGTTCTGAGTGTTGAAGTGGTTTTCAGTTCACCATGGATTATTACCTTTTCTAGGTACCAAAGAACTGACTAGCCCAAGAGTGAATGGCTACTTGGTAAAGGCTCATAAAAACCATTTATGTTGCTGAGAAGACCTGCAGCTGATTGAAGAACAATCTGTTTGATGCAAAGACAAAGAATTTTTGAAGAAGTGTTTATGTTCAAAACAAGAGGTTTCATTTCAAGATACTCAAACAGATTGTATACAAGATACTGCTTAGAGGATTATATCTAGAAGATTGAAGACTTGTATTGATGCTGAACAAAGATGTCCAACCATCAAGAAACTTGAAGTCAAGCAAGTAGAATTCAAGTTAGGGGAGGATTGTTGGGAAATACAAGTCAGAAGGTCAAAGTACTGCTAAGTTGAAGGTCAAAGTACTGCCTGCTTAGTATGAAAAAGTCAAAGTACTGCCTTTATTAAAGGAACTTTAAAGGATTATTAGTTAAACGGTTACATTAGTAATTATCATGTAACAGTTACATTAGTGATTAGTATTAATTAGTATTTGTGTCATACAAGAACTGTACACCTACTAGAGTTATCCTTACGTTTATAAAAGGATCTCTAGGAAGGCATTAGAAAAAAAACACAAGAAAAAGCATTAGTTAGAAGTATTAGAGATAAGTATTGTATTAGGGATCTGCAAACTTAGGCAGATTCAAGGTGTGATAATACAAATCGTTTGTTAAATCATTGTGTGTTCTTCTTGATACTGTTAACTAGTTTCCGCATAGTTGATAGTATTACATCAGTGTTTCATTGTTACTGACTTGGATTTATTCAAGGAAGTAACATCCTTTACAGGCTAAAGGCTTATTATACTAAGGTATATCGATCCTACAATAAGCATGCGCAACCACACTGATTACATGTTTATTATTTCCTAATGTAAATTTGTTTGTGTATATTCTTATACATTGGTTCAGAACCATCAACACCTCTGGTTGTTTTGTCCACCTCTGGGTTGTTTGTTTTGTGGCTCTTAAATGATCATCACTATGTTTGTATGCAGAGTTGCAATCTTAGTGGCTTTGTGTTGCAATATTAGCTTATGGAGACTTGGGAGTTTTGATTTCCAAGGCTAAAGCGAGGTGCGGGTTGCTGATTGTTCTATTGTATATAGGATGGTTGGGCTGTGAGGTATTATAGCATGGTTTAAGCCATTGACTTTAGTATTATATTTTCTATTTTTGTAGCAAAGACAAAATTACTTTTCAAGTTTAATAGTCATGCACTCATCTGATGCAAGATAAGCATTTTGGTTCAACGTTAAATCTCTTATTTATGACGCCTCTTGCAAACTTGTCTATTGAATCAATGCCGTATATGATGTATTAAGTATGAACTTCTATTTTGTTTGTATACCTATGTTAAGAAATATTAACTTCATTATCGCCTTTTATTGCAGGTCTATTGACTGCAGACACTTTGACTTTGGAAATGGGGCTTCCCCATTGGGTTGAATGCACATAATTCACTCTAGGGACTATCTAATGATTAAAGTCGATGTAAATTACAATCGATTTTAGATTGTGCTCGACTCAGCTTGCTTATTTACCATTTAAACTTGGGCTATTATGTTGGAAAATTTTAGTGGAAAATGTGTGTTCAAACTGGCTTTTTGCACAGGGAAATTTCTGGCAGATTTGAAAATAAGCTCTAAAAAGCTCAAAATAAGCTAAATTTGCTAAAAAGCTATCTAAACTAACCTAATAAGCTTAATGCAACAATAAACAAGCAACAACAATAAGCACTTAAATAAGCAAAACAAGAATTGACAGTTTTGGCTAATTATGACAGATTTTAAGAAAAACTTGTAAAATGATTGTTTTAAACTACAAGATTTATATTTTAGGCACTAAACAGCAATAATAAGCACAAATAAGCTAAAAAATAAGAAAGCAAAAAAATGCATGAAAATGAGCTAAAAAGAAAAAATGAGCTTAAATGAAGAAAATGAGGACTTACAAAGCCACCTTTGTCTATTACAAGGGCTAATAAGCTATTAAGAAAGCTCTGTTACAAAGGCTCCAGCTTGCAAAGATAAGCTGGTGGTGTACATAAGCCCTTCAACTATTGGCCTTATTTCCAATAAGTAACTTATGTGGTAGACATGCTTTGTGCTGGTAATTGAGGGTGGACTTTTTTTTGATTTTTGTAATTTCTACTTAACTTTTTAGTTTACTCAATGAAGAAAGCTTATAAATAAGCTATTCTAAGAGCTATTAACCTCAACTTTATACACAATTTTAACAATTTACATTGGACTTAGTTTAAAGATTAAATTTAACTTAAATTACCTCAATATTTCATCTTTTATAAAACTTTAAAATTGATACAATGCTGAAAGAAAAAGTTTAATAAGCTGAAAATAAGTAAAATGACTTAATAAAGATTACAAGTAAATTAAGATTAAGCTAAGATGCTCTTTAGGCTTACAAAATGGTCCTATTTATAGTCGAATTCTTCTTTTCTTGGTCTAGCACTGTGCTTTTTTGTGAGTGCTTCAAAGGGGTATATGTGTTTGTGGTGTGAGAGTCTTCCAAACGCTAATCTTAGCCATCCAATTCAACTTGTGATTCTTTTGAGTCTCAGCTAAGGTCATTATTAGCTTTCGGGTTAAATATGTTTCATGGACAAGTGGGTGGGATTGCCAAACTTGGCAATCTTATAGCTGAGGCGTGAGTTTTAGTGGGGGGAGAGAGGGATTATCCAGGGTTTTAATGGTGGTTTATGGGGATAAAGGGTAGTGGTTAAACAAGTAAGTTGTTTGGGGGGGGGGGAAATTGGGGCGGGAAAGGTAAGAAGGTATGTTATAAAGGGATAAGGGAAATCTGTTTTGTGTTGGCATATTAAGACCACCCAAGTTGTATATGAGTTTTGAATCCTTGGTCCTTGGTGGGTTAAATGAGTTTTAGGGTTTGGCAAGAAAACCCACTCAACTCATATATGTCTTTTGCAAAAACATAGTCCTTGATTTAAATAAAAGGTATGGGGACTTGGCAGATTACGTCAATACTACTTGTAATGGAACTTAATTGCGATTTCCACCCTTGCAGTCTTTTTTCTTCTTGTTTAATACACTTGGGATTGGCCATTTTTGGCTCCACTTATAAGTTATATTTCTTCTGATTTTGATTTCCTCTTGACTTTGACTTTGTCGGGGTTGACTTTGACTTTGACAGTTTGACTTTTCGGCTTCGATTTGGCTTCGTCTTTTCACACTTTTCCAGTTTTGTCGTTTTTGGCTTTGTTTTTCGTCCTTTTCTGAATATCCGTTTCCTGCACAACACAAATGCAAAACAAACATATATTTGGCAGTTTTTGTCTGTTTTTTGTCATTTAAGTCCGTTTTTTATGGAGAAAGGTATGTGTAATTAAGCACATACCAAAATCCCCCATACTAAGGTATTGTCATGTCCCCACGCAATGTTATGAAGTAAAAATTTACGAAAACTAAGAATCTCGATCCCCCTCGACTAATAACCTAGAAAAGTAGCTAAGTGTTTATCAAGGGAAATAAAGAATCAATAGTTCCGACAAGTCCCGTTTTCACCATTTTTTTTATTATATGTACATTTTACTTTCCCATAATATTTTTGGATTTTCCTTTTTCTTTCTCGGATCTACCTGTTGACTTCCTTTATTATATTCAACTTTGGGATCATTGAATGAGAGCGCCCATAGAATAAATCTACGGTTGTACCTGACGGATATAGCTCATCATCCTGATTCTTTACTTAGTCCCATGCTAAAGCGTTAAAAAGAAATCACCGTTAAGTACAAGTCAAAGATGCTTAACACTACTTTTATAACTATGACTTGTCAAACTTTTCGCTCCCGGACAATTATTCATTTCGAGTGATTGTGCTTAATTTTAAGTTAAATGTAGATCGACAATTTAGAAAGTTAGTACAATTTATGTTGGCCGCATAACGATATTTCTGCGATAGAAATCTGGGTATAAGAATAGATCAACCATAACCAGCCATATTCTCGATGATCCCAGCCGTGTACGACTTTGGTTATCATGTGAGACCCCATAGGAGAAGTTCGCTATTGTAATTGAGGAGATTACCCTCTCACCCTTTTAGGCGAATTCTTCTTTAGATTTACGCTAAGTAAACAATACTACTCTAATCACGCAAACTTTAATATTTTAATTGTTTTCGTTGGTTGCGATTATTCCATTTAGCGCACCTTTCTTCTCGGAAACGTCCCATGCCTCATCAGTTAAGTGCCTCAGGTTTTTTGAACACCCCCAACAGAGAATACTTAATCGAAAATAATTCAACCGACGCAGCAACCAACAAACTTTTGAAGTTTTTTAAAGCAAGTTATTCTTGTTCAAAATTATTATTGAGTTTTAGAAAAAGATATCTCTAACTTTAATTTTCATTTATTGTATATACATACTTATAATACCGCCATTTCATTACTTGACTACAACATCGGGCCACACGCCTTCGGACAAGTTGTAGTTGACTTTGTCTCGACGACGGTTTCTTTATTGATAGCCACTTTTAAGAATGACACTTGGGCATTTATTTTCCCACTAAGGGCTTTCTTTGTTTTGAGACATGCAACATCGGTTTGTGACCGTCAAAAGATGCAGTAAACCTTTATCAGCACCACAAATTTTATTTTCATCTTTCATTTTTTTTCCATTTTTTTTGTGTTTTTTTTTTTGTTTTTTTTTGCAACAATATTTTCCGTTTGTAGAGGAAATATTTCGTTTTAGACACTCAAGTATAATGCTGAACTTAAGATGAATTATTTATTGTTTCGAAAGGCTTTTTTTTTTTTTTTATGGTGAAGGAAAAAGGTAAATTGATCGTGTTTTTTCTTTTTTATATGTTAAAGCAAATATTAAGCTTGTTATTAGTAGGTAAGAGCTTCGGGGAAAAACGACATTGATACACTTATAAGCCTTTAAGATTTCCAAATATTCCGTGTTTAGCAATCATACTTGTAGATAACACTTTCATTTTTAGTTCTTCGCACAAAATTTAAATATACTAATAAAAAAGCATCCTGCGAATGCTTTAGCCTAATATACTTTTGTTTATTAAATGGTTAAGGGAACACAGCTAGGGAGGCTCAACCCAACGCGCTAATCGATCGATGTCATAAATTTCATTCTCATTTCTACCCTTTAGGAAAGTCATACTGTGACAAAACACTTATTTTATGTTTTAAATGTTTTTAAATTTTTTCATATTTTTTTTTTGAAATTTGGTAGGTAAAAATGATTCGTAATAACTACGGTCTAAAGGCAAAATTCAAATCGAAGATTCCACCCCCCCCCCACCATACTAGAACTAAACATTGTCCTCGATGTTTTAAAAGGGTGGTTACCTACGTAAATCTAAGGCCGTTTATTAAGTGTTGCCAAAGAATAAAACGTTAGTCGATTAGATTTGGATATTGATTACCAAAAATGAAGTGAGGATGTGAAAATATTGTGCGATGAAAGGTAAACTGCCGAGCACGGGTCTTCACAATTATGGGATATCCTGTGAGATACAACACAAAGCAACAAAACATGGACAAAACACGCGTATTGAAGATGAAAGCTCCTACTCAAAACATATTCATAACTTTTACTACTGATAAAGCATGGGGTGCTCCCACGATGCGCTTGTTTAGTCTCGCTATGCTTTGACACGTCCCCCGGAATTTATTGGTCATGGGAACGTCAGGAGATCCGGGACAACCTCGGTTGTTATGTCCTCCTCCAAAAGTAGTATTTCAAACGTTGCACATTCACTTTGAAAATTTGGCCGGAGTTTTGAGTATAACTCGACGGTGCCAAATGGAAAAACGCGGGTTAAGTGATTGGTCCACTCTTAGCGGGTCCTATCTTGGCCTAAGAAAAATCTTTAATCTAGAGTTACAGGAGAGGACTCTATCACCGACGTGAAAACGATGATCTTTTGATCTTGGAGTCATGGATTCTCTTTGTTTTTCTCTTTATAGATCAAAGAGGTTTTAATAGGCATGATCACGAAGTTCATAAGTTTGTTAAGTTAACTTTTCTGTGATCACCCGCAGGTTTTTGATATCAAGTTTGACATGCTTAAGGGCCCAGTAGCTTGTGCTCCCAACTCAATCGTTTTAGATGACATGCCTTTCCATATATAAGCTGTACGGGAGGTGCACCCTGATGCGGTGTTTTGTAAGTTGTACCGAAGGCCCTTAGAGGAGCACGTTATCCAGTTTGTTCTCCGACCAAAGAGGCCAATTTTCGCCTTTGGTCCTTTCAAGGAATTCTTTTCAAACCACGATTGGATACCTCAACTTGTACCACTTGTTTGTGGATGATACGCGGTGGAGAGACGATGAGTGACTCCGTTATTTAAGCATGTCCTTTGCAAACTGGTATTGCAAAAATGGGTTCCGCGTCACTTATGATTGCTCGTGGGCACCATAATCATGGAGAAGGAGAGTTTTACATGAAATTTGCAATAAAATCGGGCATCATTGTGTGGGGAGCGCTTTCGCTATCTAACCCATTTTGATAAGTAATCGAACTTGAACGAGTGAGTATATATTTGTTCCTCTTGAAGATGGGTACGGCCTCATATAATCAATGCACCCATATGTCAGAGATTTCGCCTAACTTCGATAGAGTTTTGTGGCATCTCATCACGTTGCGAAATTTTGCCTTGACGTTGACAAATGTCACATCGGGTGACAAAGTATCTGTGGGCGTACTTGAAGACTAGTGGGGCAAAAAAATCTATATCGAAGACCTTTTTAGCGGTTGTAATTGGCACCGTTAGATGTCATCGGTAGGTCCATTGTGGCAAGCTTTGAGAATGTCAAAGTTCTTGCCCCGAACACAACGCTAATTACTTGGTCAGCACAGATCCTTTGAATAGGAAACGGGTCATCCCAGAAATAATATTTAGACTTTTGAAAAACTAGTTTTTCTGTTGGGATGACTAATTCCTGACAAATGAAATTCCCCGCATGGTAAAATGTGGAATCTAGCAAACCATGAGGTTATTATCATACGAAAAGAGAAAACCGTATCCAGAGTTTCGAGTGGGATAGTTTCTGTGATTTCCTTGTTCTCGAACTCATTTTGGTGAGGGTTCTCTCAGTCTGGGAGAGATGGCATTTAGTCGGCAGGCTAGATTTTCTGCTACTTTTTTATCTCGATCTCAACATCGTATCGTAATTTTGGAGCAAAAAGGATCCACCGCATCAGGTCTTGCTTTGCAATCACTTTTTAGCAAAGAGATTACTTTATAGCTGAATGTCGGTTTACACTTTTGCTGTTGGATGAAACGAAGATATGAACAGGAATTTCTTAAAAGGTATACTACGGCAGTAATTTTTTTTTTGTGTAGTGTAGTGGTGCTTTCTTGAGCTCACCCTTGGTAATTGTTTGCTGGCATAGTGAATCGGTTGGAAATGCTTGTTCTTTCGCTGCCCTAGGACTGCCCCAATTGCAAAATCGCTTGCATCACACATGAGGTACGTAAAGGGCAATAAGTCCCAGTCGGGAGCATCAAAATTGGAGCATCGGTCAATTTTTTTTAAGTTGTATTAAGGATTCGATACACTTTCTATTAAGAAGAAAAATGGAGTTCTCCTTTTTCAAGCAAGTGGGTCATTGGAGGGCAATCTTTTGAAAATGTACCTGTATGAAACGTCGATAAACACCAGCATGCCCAATGAAAACTACGACACTTTCACAGTAGTTCGGTGTCGTGGGAGCTTGGGCTATAAATTCAACTTTACGCATGAAGACACTCAATCCCGACTTAGAAATTTTGTGTCAAGAACAATGCCCTCTTCTTTTGACCATAAATTGAGTTTTTTTTTTCCTAATTTAGGGACAAATGTGTCTTCACACCGTTTTAACATTGTTTCCCAATATGGAAAGGAAGAATCGTGTTAGGAATAATGGAGGAAAAGAATCTCCGAACCAAAAGAAGATAATTATTTCCGAGATTAGTCATCCATTCATCGAACACCTTCCATTGTCTTTTCAGATCATTTGTCATGGTATTAAAGTAAGAGATGGAGAAAAGAAAAAGGATAAGATTTTGCATCAGACACGTTTTGGATAACGTGCCAAGCGTTCGGAGGAGGGTGGTTTGCCATTTTGTTGATTTTAAGCCCAATTAGGCTAGAATGCCCGATAGGAAAAAAAAATGTTCCGTTCACTTCGGCGCAATAAATTAGAGTGTAGTGAATAGTGAATGTTTGTCTTCTCTTGATCCTTAGGGTCAATAGGATTCTGAAAATAACCCTGTGGAGATGAGAGACGTTAGGAGAAAATAGGAAGAGACGAGGGAATAAGAAGCCTCATTAGTGTGAGGATGGAAACAATTAGTATTGGGTTTCCCGCGAGAGTCTTTCGAGCATTTGATCCATGCAAGGAAGGCAATGGAAAAATAGAGAAATGGAATACGGTCTTTCCGGGGGGGTTTCTGGCTGGGGTCTTTGGGTGGATTCATCTTCAACTTGGTGTCGGGTTGGCCTTTGAGGTTTGTGGCTTTCTGGTGGGTGGCTTCATTCAACTGTTTTGTAGTCGTTAGTATAAGTCAATTGCAACCCTCTTTACCAGTGTGTGGACAATTCGAAGAGTTGTATGTGGTATCAAATCATTATATCATTCTGTCGACGGTTTTTGCCTCACCTTCTTTGGTACACATTTTAAGTTGGTTGTAATCGGGCTTCACCCAATGGCATGTCAATAGATTAAGACTCGGATATAGAACATAATTTAACCTGGGGCATCAAGAGAAGTTTATCCATCCTCTTTTTTTGGATGACGTGTGGATAATTGGATCTTTGGTTGTTTTTACACGTCCATTGGTCTCCTGGAAATGGTTGGTTCGTAACTTTTATAAGAGTGTACTCTTCAAAAGGATTTTGTTGTGTGCAAAACTCTGGATCAACACCCTTGATATCCGGAGAGTTTCCTAGCGATGGCTCGCTTTGGTGGGAACTTTAGTTAACCTTGGATTATAAGAGTTGTTGTTTTTTGACCTTTGTTGCCTTTCTCATCATCCTTTAAAATCTTTCGCAATTTATGACGGGCTCCGCATTGTCATCGTCCCCTCCTCCTTCTAAAAAAAATGTTGTTTTCTAAACTGACGCTGGCTCGGTGGATCACATTGTTGGCGATAAAAAGTCCTTGAGCACTTGGAGTTCAACACTTTATGGAGGTAGTCATCAAAATGATATTTAGATTCAACAACTTTAGTTTCTATACAGGATTCCAGGCTGGCGAGAATAATCTTTTATGATTCGGAAGAAGTGGACGGTAACGGTTATACTTATTTTTGAGAGAAATGCCTTCTAGAATAAGAATGTTCACCTCCAGATTCTTTAGTAAGTAGCATCAATTTCTCGTTATTTTTAATTTTTTTTCTAAATTGGGCTCGTCATTGGGACACTATAAAAAGCATTTGCTTCTTTACGAGAGAGAAGGCAGGGGGGGAAAGAGAAAATCAACTAATCCCCGCGGAAAGGAGTTTACATCGTTAAGTGTAGTTTGTTGTTGGTGAAGAATTTTGAATCTATTGGATCGTTTACATCCGGAAAGGGAAGAGGAAATTACCGCTTATGCAACTAAATCTAGGGAAATACACTAACAAGACCCTCTTGCGAGTATATCTTCACATGCAATTCAATTGACGTCAATTCGGTTTGCACATCATTTATAGATTGTAATTAGCCGTGTATCTCGAAGTTTGTAGTTCCAGTAGATTGATTGTGATTGCCTCGAGCCAACACGAAGGGTTATTTCTCCTTTGTAAACATTATTAATGCACGACTGGTCTTTTTAAGAAACTTCTCCGAGATTGAATGGTACTCGGAGGGGCGGTATGGTTCAAAATCCTTGACTACAAAATCTGCTAGAAACCTTGGAACTTTCCTCACCATTAAACAGGGCCGTCTTTAGCAAAAATACATATTTGGTTCAGTTGATTAAACGGTATTCTGTGCTTTCTCTTTAGAGCTTCATGAAAGTTCGGGGTTGTTTAGGGGAACAAAGAGAGATTCTTTCCAGATTGGAATATGGTCATATGATTAATGCTTGCGCCCATGATCGGCCAAGGCGTATGCATGTATTATTCCAGTAAAAATTCGCTTGGAATAAGACAATCGGCCAGGGTCTCCAAAGTTTTTTTTCGGTAATTGATTAGGAGACTGCTGAGCACTTCTCGTTCAATGGAGAGTTCTAGCCAATTTAACTCAACTTCTCATTCTGTCTTCTGATTAAAGTTTTTAGAGTCGAGGCAAATTTTGCCATCATAAGGGTCAAGGCATAAGTAAAGCTTATTGAAAAACTCAAATTCTCTATAGATTTCTTAGATTACTCAATTGATCGTTAGCTTTTTCACAGGCGTCTTTCATCCATTTCTTCTTGAATGGAAATGGAATTGATGTTCGTTGGTTAGGCATTTGGGAGTACTAACCTGGATCAACATCAGGCTCGGAAGTTTGATTTTTAGAGATTGGGAAAATTGAACTACCGAAGTTTTGTTGGAAGTCTTGTTGGTGATTCCGTTTTATTAGTAGGAACCGAAGCCATAGTGTCCTTTGTAACCTCGGTATCATTGAATTCATCTTCCTTCGGAGGAGAAGATGAAGTAGATGAAATCCGTGAAAAATAAGAAAAGAAAAAAAATGAATAAAGATAAAAAAATTTAAAAAAATATAACAACTTAATAAAAAATGATATATAATTGCGGTGGAGGGGCGGAGGGGGTGGGAGGTGGTCCTTGAATATGCAACACCACTATTTCGGTAGTGATACATTTCAATATTTCCTTGGGTTGGTTATAATGATGTGTTACATTGGAGAGGTATTACCGAACCTGTAGTAGCGAGCGTGTTCATTTTGATTAAAAGTTACTTAGATTACTTTAAAGCATTTTGATTCGAATTAGCCAAGTTGTCATTTGAGCTTGCGGGTTTTGACCTTAGTTTTGCTCATTCCTTATAACATCCGCATCAATTTGATTTTACGTAGCTATCAAAATCGGTTTTTAGACGCACCTTGTGTTTGAGGAGCTGGGGGCTTGGGCGTTGGTTGTAAAACAGGAGCTTGATAAGATGGTGGGTTATTACCTACTAAAGGTTGGTAAATAGGTCCTTGACTAAAATTATTACCCAAATTTTCGTTTAAAATTGTTCCCACGATTTTGTTGTAATTGATCCCCGATTGTTTGGTTGTTTTGATGGTTTTGCATAGGAGGGGGAAAACCAGGATAGGTCGACGAGTTTTGGTTTGCAACCATTGGAGGTCGGGCACTCGTATTTCCTTGATTGAAATTAGCCACGGCGGCTTGAGAAACGTATTCTTGAATATTGTCATGATAAACCATTTGCCCATCGGATCGCGGAAATCTTTGTATGGATTAGCTCCTCCGAAGTCCAAACTTTCCATCGACGACTTTTAACGGATGTTGAGTTTGTGGGGCGGGAGCTTGGGATTGATTTTTCTATCAAGGAGCAATGCTTTGAACATTTCTTCTGTCTGTTCGGAGAAATCGGGAGAGTATTCAGGAGGTGGAAGTGCTTGTACTCACTTTAGCCTCAATGGGTTCTCTTCGTGAAATTGCGGAACTTTGGACTTGCTCTCGATTATTTTAGAACATTACTCAGGGATTTTATCCGAAATAAGTGTTCCACCTGCGGCGGAATTCATATAAATCTTGATCATTTGTGTTCAAGGCATTATAGAATGGTATTCAAGTTTGAGGCAATTCTGAAAACTCATCGATTGCGCGTGCATGCCCTAGAAGTATCATTTGAATCGGTCCCATGCTTCTTAAATTGATTCGTCAAATCTCTTTGCTGAAATCTCGTGATCTAATTTCTAAGATTTTTCGTTTTAGAAGGAGGAAGGAATTTGTTAAATGAATTTTGACACAAGATATCCATGTAAGATTAGATCGAGGGGGTTCTTTGTAAAGCCAAATCTGGGCTGTCCTCGAGGAAAATGAGAAAAGCATATGTTAACCGACGTTACTCTGGGACGTTCAGAAACTTCTTCGTAGAACTAGAGTGATCATGTTGAAATATCGGATGTGAAGCATGGGTCTTTTTTCATGTCCAAAAAATTTGCTTTTTTAAACTAAATTAAAGGTTAGGACCAGCTTTGATCTCAAAGTTGTTCGCCGGTTAATTTCGGGGACAACGTTCGCTATCCTCGTAACCCTCGGTGGGGTGCTTTCGAGCAATTGCGCCATAGTTCGTTATCGGTCCATCGTAATATAGCGAGGATTGAAAGTTTATTGATTGTTATTTGGTTTATCAAGATTTTTGGTGAGTCATCAGAAGTTTGTCGGACTTGGGTTGTCGACGTCTAAGGGCTTGAGAACGATGTGCGCATGCACAAATAGAATTTTTAAAAGAAATTTTACACTAATTTTTTTGTGGTTTTTCAATTGATTTATTCACAATGATTTTAAGGACAATGAGATAAGGACAACTTCAAACCAAATAATCTACTTTTTCTTCATGGGTAGCTCTCAAAAAGATTAAACGCACTGATGTGAGCGGAGGAGTAGGAATAGCGTGAAAGCTTATTTATCCTTTCGGGTCGTAGTTACTCAGGACAAACCCTCCTTTATACCCACTTTATAGTTGTTTAACTTTTTCAAGGTGAGCCATACGTCATAAGAGACATAAATGGCATGTTTTTAAATCTTTTGTTCGAGTTGGGAACCAACAAGTTCACAGAAGTTATTATGATAATCACTCAAATTGAGAATATTATATTTGTATTTTACCCAATTTCGTGAATTGTATTTCTTTTTATTATGGACCTAAAATAAAAAAGGTTTTTTTTTTATATTTTGGTTTTTCTTTTGTTTTTATATGTAATTATACTAAATAAAGAAAATGAAAAATATTTTGCATACTTTAAATTTTTTTCGAGAAAATATTCACTGATTCAAAACTCAAAATTGTCAAAAGTAACGATAATCGGTTTTTCACTGGCTCCCCGGACAGCGGCGCCTAAAATTGATTCATCAAATACTATATATCTATATTTTTTATATTATATAGCAAACACTCACCAATTACCTTTGCACAGGGAATGGTCAAAAAGTTCACCAAAATAAAAAATTATTGTAACCGGAAGTATGAGTTCACGGGTCGTTCATGTCCCAACGAGGCTTGGAATGGAAAATCGGTATGACGGATTGATGCTTGATGTTTGAATATGATAAGGTTATGATGGGTTTTCTATTTCTACCAATTAAATATACAAAAACGATTAAATAAAACCTAAAAATGAAAGCTAAATAACTTAAACCAAAAACGGGCACGAAAAACAAGGGTCAAAAACCTAAATTTTGCAAATTAAACCCTAGAACATATTTAAAGGCTAAAATAGATTCTAAATGACAAATAACGAAGTTAAAAAAACTAGACTAAAAACGGAGGTCGTTTGACCCAAAAACGAGTCAAAAGAAAAACAAGCCTTTATCAAATAAGCCTTTCGATGTCTCTTCTAAACCTTTTGCCGAATGTTTCTTTTATACACAAGAAACCTTAATTCGGTATTCCTAGAATAACGCATAAAGGAGATCATGCATATCTCTAACAACTTCTAAACGTATTCGGGTTTGACTGTTACTACTAGCAGCAGGAACAATGCTATCAGCAGGAACCCTTTTATTCTAACAGCATGAACTAAAAAACAACTCTACCAGCAGGAACTATACTTGCCAGCAGGAACCATAAATGTCTAACAGCAAGAACTATACTTAGTTCAAAATTAATAATTCCTAACAGTTCGAGTCCTAGCTCACCCCTGACTTAAAAAGGACTTATAAATAAGTAATTTTCTTAACTACGAGTTTTTACAAAAGCTTATGAATAAGCTAGAAAAAGCACTTGGAATAAGCCAAATAAGCCAAGAGTTGATGAAACTCTCAGCAGTACTAACTTAAGAGTTAGTGCTGCTAGACTTAATCTTAAGTCTGCTAGGCTTATAAGAGTTGAAAAAAAACACAATGCTATGGCAAAAAAAAACAAAGATAAGACCTACCCTATACTTAATAAACAAACACAAACAAATATAAGCAGGCTAAAACAAACAAATAAGCAGAATAAGCCATTAAGCCAAAGGCTTTAGGCTGCAGGCCGAAAAGGCTCTTGGGGCACTTTTAGGGCTTATTTTTAACCCCTTAAAGTGGGACCCAATGGCTGAGCTTATAGGGGCTTAAAGCACACCCTATAAGCTAGCAAAAAATGCTAAAAAGAAAGAAAATGGTGAGCTGAATGACAGCTTAAAGAAGCTGTCAAAACAGGCTTTTGCACCAGGGGAAATTTTTGGCAGATTTGAAAATAAGCTCTAAAAAGCTCAAAATAAGCTAAATTTGCTAAAAAGCTATCTAAACTAACCTAATAAGCTTAATGCAACAATAAACAAGCAACAACAATAAGCACTTAAATAAGCAAACCAAGAATTGACAGTTTTGGCTAATTATGACAGATTTTAAGAAAAACTTGTAAAATGAGATTTTAAACTACAAGATCTATATTTTAGGCACTAAACAGCAATAATAAGCATAAATAAGCATATTGGAACAGGAGATAAGCACAAATAAGCTGAAAATAAGCAAATGCAAGAAAATGAGCTAAAATGAAGAAAAGAGGACTTACAAAGCCCTTTGCTCTAAACAAGGGCTAATAAGCTATTAAAAGCTCTGTCTACAAGCTCCAGCTTATCAAAGATAAGCTGGTGGTGTCCATAAGCCCTTCCATAATTGGCTTATCTTCCAAAAAGTAAGCTGTGGTAATTGAGGGTGGATTTTTTTTTTTTTGTATTTTCTACTTAACTTTTTAGTTTACTCAATGAAGAAAGCTTATAAATAAGCTATTCTAAGAGCTTTTTAACCTCACTTTAACACAATTTGACAACTTAACACTTGGAGTTTAAAGATTGAAATTTAACTTAAATACCTCAAAATTTCATTAAACTTTAAAATTGATACAATGCTGAAAGAAAAAGTTTAATAAGCTGAAAATAAGTAAAGTGACTTAATGAAGATTACAAATAAACTAAGATTAAGCTAAGATGCCCTTAAGGCTTACAAAATGGTCCTATTTATAGCTGAATTCTTCTTTTCTTGGTCTTGCAGCTGTGCTTTTCTTGTGAGAGCTTCAAAGGGTGTGTTAGTTGTGTGAGAGTCTTCCAAAAGCTAATCTTAGCCATCCAAATCAACTTGTGCTTCTTTTGAGTCCATCTAAGCCGTCGAATTAAGCTTGGGGAGTGGTGGGATTGCCAACTTGGCAATCTTATAGCTGGGGTGAGTTTAGTGGAGGGGGAGGAGAGGGATTATCCAGGGTTTAATGGGGTTGCAGGGTAAAAGGATGGAAAGGTAAAAGATGTACAGTACTTGGGTTTTGGGAATGGCGGGAAAGAGTATTATAAGGGACAGGGAAATTTGCTTGGGTGTTTGGCAAATTAGGTCCCCCAAGTCGTATAGGAGTTTTGCATCCATGGTCCTTGTGGTTAAATGAGTTTGAGGGTTTGGCAAGAAAGCCCCCTCAACTCATATATGTCTTTTGCAAACATAGTCCTTGTGTAATACAAGTATGGGGACTTGGCAGATTATGTCCCTCTACTTGTATTTTGAATTAATTGCAAATTCCACCCTTGTAGTCTTTTTCTTCTTGTAATACACTTAGGGATTTGGCATTTTTGGTCCCTCAAGTTGTATTTTCTGCTTCAGTTTCTCGGAGCTGACTTTGACTCTGTCGGGGTTGACTTTGACTTTGACTATTTTTCTGTTGACTTTTTGGCTTGATTTACTCTTTGGCTTTGATTTTACTTTGTCTTCTCACACTTTTCCATTCCGTGCTCAGTTTTGTCGTTTTTGGCTTTGTTTTTCGTCCTTTTGTGAGATATCCGTTTCCTGCACAACACAAATGCAAAACAAACATATATTTGGCAGTTTTCGTCTGTTTTTGGTCATTTAAGTCCGTTTTTAATGGAAAAAGGTATGTGTAATTAAGCACATACCACCAAGTATGGGATTGGTTGATGGTTTATAAAGCCTAGGTGTCCCCTCCTCCTTTGAGCTAGCTTTTTGGAGTGAGTTCTACACCTAGCTTATGAACCGATACGAGCCTAGTATGGGATGGGTTCGTATCAATTGGTATCAGAGCTAGCCCTACCTTTCGAGGTTCTAACACTCGGAGTGGTGGCCTATGGAGTGGTGGCTTAGACTCAAAGAGGGTGCCAACCGTGACCAACATAGCCGTGACCAACGAGCACCAACGAAGACGTTGGTTCTTCAAAGGGTGGGGTATTGTTATGATCCCACATCGGCCAGGTATGGGATTGGTTGATGGTTTATAAAATCTAGGTGTCCCCTCCTCAAACAAGCTAGATTTTTGGAGTAAGTTCTACACTTGGACTTATGAACCAATACGAGCCTAGTATGGGATAGGTTCGTATCAATTGTTATGATCCCACATCGGCCAGGCCGACATAGCCGTGACCAACATAGCCATGACCAACATAGCCGTGACCAACATAGCCATGACCAACATAGTAAGTTCTACAAAGAGGGTGCCAACCGTGACCAACATAGCCGTGACCAACAAGGACGTTGGTTCTTCAAAGGGTGGGGTATTGTTATGATCCCACATCGGCCAGGTATGGGATTGGTTGATGGTTTATAAAATTTAGGTGTCCCCTCCTCAAACAAGCTAGATTTTTGGAGTAAGTTCTACACTTGGACTTATGAACCGATATGAGCCTAGTATGGGATAGGTTCGTATCAATTGTTATGATCCCACATCGGCCAGGCCAGGTATGGGATTGGTTGATGGTTTATAAAATCTATGTGTCCCCTCCTCAAACAAGCTAGTTATTTTGAGTGAGTTCTACACCTAGCTTAACCGATATGAGCCTAGTATGGGATATAGGATAGGTTCGTATCAATTGGTATCAGAGCTAGCCCTACCTTTCGAGGTTCCAACACTCGAAGTGGTGGCCTGTGGAGTGGTGGATTGGACCCGAAAAAAGAAGGGTGCCAAACGTGACCAACATAGCCATGACCAACGAGCTCGGAGTAGTGGCCTATGGAGCGGTGGCATGGACCCAAGGAGGGGTGCCAACTGTGACCGACATAGCCGTGACCAACGAGGATGTTGGTTCTTCAAAGGGTGGGGTATTGTTACGATCCTACATCGGCCAAGTATGGGAATGGTTGATGGTTTATAAAGCCTATGTGTCCCCTCCTCCTTTGAGCTAGCTTTTTGGAGTGAGTTCTACACCCAGCTTATGAACCGATACGAGCCTAGTATGGGATGG
Source organism: Tanacetum coccineum (assembly GCA_026074375.1). Taxonomy (NCBI): domain Eukaryota; kingdom Viridiplantae; phylum Streptophyta; class Magnoliopsida; order Asterales; family Asteraceae; genus Tanacetum; species Tanacetum coccineum. Next base: position 24,633 of record BQNB010025834.1, read on the forward strand.
GTTCGTATCAGTAACACAGGTTGTGCTCCACTTTGAATGTAATGTTCGAGAGCGGACAAAGTTTTCTCCTTATGGATCAGATTCATCTGAAAATAATACACATAAACTATCTTAATTAGTATGTGAATGTAAGAACCTGGTTATATTTTTTATCGAATAATAAAAATATTTTTTCAAGAGGCAATCATCGCTCAGAAAACACTACTTTACTAAAGTAGGTTCTACCCTGCATCATATCTATAATTTACTCTTTGCTCAACCGTCATTAATCGAACTTCTTTTATCTTTTAATTATCCGTTTTATAAGATTATAAAGGGAGATTAAAATGGGATAAACTAAAGACAATTGATGTTTCACCTCAACATAATCAATATTTCCATATGCTGCTCCAATATTTGTGATGAATGAATTTCTTAGTTCTCCAGCCAGATGCGTATTTTCCCTTTTCGCACCTGATTTGGCTTCGAATAATAAACGGTATATCGATAACGCCTGCACAATTGAGAAAAGATTTATTAACAACTTAACATATAATATCAGTACATTATTTGTTCAAAATACTTTGCAACCATATCTTTTGTAGCATTAGTTAAAACGTACAGGACTTGATGTTGCATTTATTTATAGGTTTCATTTTGAATCTATACAAATTTGAAAATGAAATGGACCTTAACCAACATGTTCCTTCACAAGTTATAAGCATACTTTCAATCATTGGACCATCTTGCTAAACTGATCCACATCTCAGAAACACCTGATGAGCTTTTGCCCTTATTATTACTCATCTGCAAGGCAATTTACAAACCAAATACACCAAATATTCAGGTTTACATGTAGAGCACCAATAACAGTTAAAAATTAACCTGTAGAGCCATAACACCAGTTATAAACTGAGTCATTGGATGAGCTGTTATAGGTAACAAGTCGATTGCTTTATAGACATGATCTGCAACAATGAACAGAGTTCAATAATAAATGAAATGTTTCTCTTATATGATCAACTTATAAGGGAATAAACTATGTGACCTGGGACTGTCAATTTACATCAAATCCAATAATAAGCCAACAATGACACTCTTTCTCACCAAAATAAACAAAAACACATAAAGAAGTTAAAAAAACAATATATTTCACCTTGCGGGTCAATAGAAGCCAAAGAAGACCCTCAGGTAATGGCTCTCCACAACAATACATGTTGACATTCAGGTATGGAGCGACCTCGGAAGCGAATTCCCTGAATTATAACAGCAAAAGAATCAGTTTTAGTATGAATATTATCAGCTTGTTGCAGCTGCTACTTTTATAAATAGACACAGGTTCATCGATGACTGTAAATTATATCTCATCAAATCCCTGTATGTACACATTAAAAACGAAGACTTCAAGTGCAATACTTGCAAAGACGGTTAAAGAAAGATATCATCATGTTGACTATGCATGCACCTTTTCAAGAAGTTGATATAGAAAGAGGCACATTATACTTACTCTAAATGTTGCTGCAGCATCTGATGCTTTGTCAAAACTTGGATCTTGTACGTACATGAAGAAACATTAGACTTTTGCTACAATGTTAATACAGGTTGTAGCAGCCACATCCTAAATTTCCACTGTCATTACTACACCTCTAGCCACAACTGGAACTACATCATCCACTACTACGACCACCATCTCCTCTATGTTGTTATGGTGTGTTGCGACAAACCTGGTTATTGCTTATTTGCTTCATCTCTAACTGGGTCAAACACGTAGAACCTAAGCTAAAAAGTCGGGTCAAATGAGTGAAAAGTCGCCCAAAGTGTACTGTTAATGCCCTCTTATTTGTAACTATAGTCAACCAAAATTTACACAACTGCTCGTCTGCCATCTATGTATATTAATGTCTTTTTATAGGTTTCTTGAATAGAGATTTTTCAGTGTTTGAACTTATGTTATGCATCATCCGTATATATAGTGTAAAATTAGGTTAAACATATTGAAAGTTATAATTATCTAAAAAAAAGGATACAATGTTTTTTTAGAACTCAAAGATTATCTAAATAACTTCCAAATTTATCTCAAAAGAATTAAAGTGATATATGGATACCAAAATATATTTGTAATTATCTCCAAAAATATTCAATCTTGCATTTTTAAAAGAAAAGTAATAGTAGTTATTTTCTTACGTTTATATATTTTACCTTGCAATATGTATTCCAAAAAAGTGTTCTGGTCTAGTGGTAATTTTGTTTGTTGATATTGCTAAGACTATAGGTTCGAATCTTGTAGGCATTAAAAATTTTAAAATAGAGAATTTTAATTACATGCTTATGTGGCTTTAATTGTGATGACATGAAAAAACTTATTATGCTATTCAAAATTCCGAAATTATTAATCATTATTGTCCAAAATTATATAAAAAAATAAGTATAAACTTAATGACATGGCAACCAAGATGACATGGCATTATTACGTGACAAAAAATAGTCAAATGCCTCATGTTATATATAATCTGTGTGTGT
>BQNB010025834.1:29715-59207 GCA_026074375.1 Tanacetum coccineum
TGGGATAATATCACGATGGATTTTATCACCAAACTTCCTAAGTCGTCACACGGTTTTGACACCATCTGGGTGATCGTGGATCGACTTACCAAATCAGCTCATTTCTTGCCAATAAGGGAAAATGATCCATTAGACAAATTGGTAAGGTTGTACTTAAACAGGATAGTGGCAAGACACGGGATATCTGCTTCAATTATCTGTGATCGTGATGGGAGATTCACATCTAATTTCTAGAAATCATTTCAGAAAGCTTTGGGTACAGATATAAGTATGAGCACTACATATCATCCAGAAACTGACGGCCATAGCGAGAGAACCATTCAAACTCTCAAGGACATGCTACGTGCTTGCGTGATCGATTTTGGCAAGGGCTGGGTTAAACATTTGCCAATTAGCTGAATTTTCGTATAACAATAGTTATCACGCTAGAAGCATAAAGCCGCACCATATGAGGCACTTTATGGCCAAAAATGCCGATCACCGGTGTGTTGTACCGAAGTTGGAGAAGCTCAACTAACTGGTCCGAAATTGATCCAAGAAACAACGGAAAAGATCATCCTGATCAAGCAGAGAATTCAAGCTGCTCAGGATCGACAAAAAAGCTACGCTGACTTGAAGTGAAAGCCAAAGGAGTTCAAAGTTAGGGATAGGGTTATGCTCAAGGTCTCACTTTAGAAAGGGGTTGTACATTTCGGTAAGCAGGGTAAGTTGAACCCGAGATATGTCGGACCTTTTAAGGTGTTAGCCAAAGTTGGGAAAGTTGCCTACAGGCTGGAACTTCCTCAAGAGTTGAGCAAGGTTCACCATACTTTCCATGTGTCTAATCTAAAGAAATGTTACGATGACGAACCATTAGTCATGTCGTTGGAAGGAATTCACATTGACGATAACATCAGTTTTATGGAAAGAGCCCGTTGAATCAGGAAACGGGAGATCAAAAAACGAGAAGCAAAACCGAATACCATTGGTTAAGGTTTGCTGGAACTCTAGGAGAGGTCTTGAGTTCACCTGGGAACGTGAAGATTCGTTCAAACAGAAATACCCACAGCTTTTCACAAACCGGGCTTCGTCATCCACCACAAGGTCTTAAGCTTTGAGGACAAAGCTCTTTTAACGGTGTAGACGTAACATTTCCTATCTCAATTACAGGTCATTTTACGACTCTATTATTCTTCACTATTTATTTTAGTCCGATACGCGTTTAGTTTTAATTTGACTTTTAAGCTAAATCGCGTAGACTAGAAAAAAAATCATTTAACGTAAATGGTCACCAAATAAATTAAGGTTTACGTCAAACAAGTGTCATTAAATTATTAAGAAGATAATTATTAACTTTGCGTAGTATATTTTTATTGGTCACGAAAGGTTTCCGTTTTCGCAAAAAAATAGATTTATAGACACACCCCGAAAATACCTAGACTTACCTAGACTCAAACCAATACCCACTTTTAATCCTTAAACCTAGACTTACCTAGACTCAAACCAATACCTACTTTTATTACCTCAACATTTAAATTAAATCAATTCTTGTGTAAAACCTACTAGGGGCCGGTTATACACACAAAAAGCACCTAAAAATCCTTAAAAATCTCCTAATGATCTTTACAAGTACTAGTACATCCTTGGTTTAATTAATACTTGTCCTAAATGTTCCCTACTAGCCAAATACATAATGGTTAATAACCATTTTGGTTCTCCTCTGCCCTATGCCGCAGCTAAAGATGATCCAACATACAAATCTATAATATTTCACAATCTAGCTTAATCTTGTACAAATATCCTCTAATTAAGAGGTGTACTTGTGTGGTTTAACAAAACAAGGTGTAGTTAACTAGAAAACTTCAAAACCACTAGAGCTTGGATCGGTTTGGTTTGTTTGTGTAACTAGAAACATGTAACCAAGTATTTGCCTATAAATACTCACACAACCTCACCATATTACACTCTTGCAACCCACACATACACGAAACACTCTCTACTTTGCTCTATTTGTTTCGGGTCACCATAGCCGAGAAACTATCAACACAAACACGACATCACACTAGTAATCATCAAGCTAAGTTTATACGTTTAAGGGTTTGAAAGCAAGAAAGATTCGGTTTAAACTAAGGCTTAGGGTATACAAGTCGAGTTTCCGCACGACTACACGACGCACACGTTCAAGAAGCTATGACCCTTGTAAGTGTCTTAGCCTACGTTCATAATCAAGTTTCATGTTTGCTTCATGTGTCATAAGGCACGGTTATTATGTGTTAACAAGCTAAACATGGGTCGTGCCTACCATGACACAACCCATGTCCATGTCTTACAATATACAACATATATAGACTTGTGTGGTGAACCAAAAGCCATAAGGCACGTAACAAAGATCTTGTGTATAAGCATGAATGTATAATTATGACATTTAACCAAGAGGTTTGATAACTTGTTTGGGAACGGAAACACTTTCATGTCACGTATCATAATACTTAACAACTCGTCTTGCTCAATAAAGGATGTGTACACTATAGTATATGCGAACTAGGGTTGTTTGGGATATGTCGAAATAAGTTAGCAAGACCATAGCCGCGTCTTGTGTCTAACACAAGCTCAAACAAACTTTAACGAAATTGTAACTCACTAATGGGTTGTATGATACGAGCTAAATTAGAAGTTAATACTGCCAGGCTTAAGAAGTTAGTACCGCTAGCAGGGTTAGTACTGCTAGCAGAAGTTAGTACTGCGAGCAGTTAGTACTGCTAGCAGAGTTAGTACTGCTAGCATATTGTTAATCAGTTTGCCAAGTATCATTGTAAGACTCATATGAGACGAGTCTAGCTTCATCAAGTTGCTTAAACATAAGACAAGGATGCTTAACATGCTAAACAAGTTACAAAAGAAACCCTAACGCAACACTAGTGGATTTAACGAGCCACTATCAGGCTCAACAGCCCAATGACGAGTGCTTATGCGGGCCAGCAGCTTATTTATAAGCTAAGGCAGAACCTATGGGCTTATTGAATACCTTAAATGCTTATAGGCCTATGTTGGATAAGCCACACCTTAAAACCCTTCCGGGTCCTTTTATTGATCTAACTTTATCAACTTCCTTCTGAAATTCATCTTTGTATGAATTATTTTCTGACAGCAGAATCCTTGCTGCATATTTTGACCTTAAAAAAAAGAAAAATAAAAAGCATTACACATTATATAATATAGTATATTTTTAGATCATTGATCTAAATTTACGAAAGTATAAGATTGTATCTCTTAAATATACGTTTCTGTGAATGTGAAAAGTTTAATGACTAATACAAAAAATAAAATTTCTAGACTAACAAATAGAGTGATTTATTTATGATTAATTTATGAATTAATAAGAAACAACTGACCTGAGAAATTTAAGTTGCTTAGTCTGCTCCTTAGATTCTTTGCAGAACCCATATTCCCATTTATTTTCAGCTTCACCAAAATAATTATCCATATGTGACATAAGGAAAACACCGTTGTCAAGTTCATTTTCACATGTTCTCCATTTCATTTTCAACCTTTCGGGTTCCACATTTCTAAATATAGAAGCAAGTCTTCCAGGACTGTTCTTGGATATGTATTCGTCAAAAACACTTATCTGCAACCACAATAGAAAAAAACAAAACGAAACATAAATTAAAATTTGATTATTTTAAATTATTTTATATTATTGTTCAAAGTTTTTTCTCACCAATTCTTGAGGCAATTTTAAGTATCTTTGTCTTGTAGTTAAATCATCCTCCACCGTAGAGTTGTCAATAATCACAACTTTCCCCGACTTCATGTGAAAACAAATCAAGAAAAAATGATCTAGAGTGCAAACCGGAAAGAAAACCTGATTCAAAACATTTTTCATAGTATTAAAAATGGTGTATAATACAAACATATATTTTAAATTTAATTATATAAAGACAATGAAATAAAAATCATACCAAATGAAACATCTTATCTGAATTCAACATCCTTTTTGTATCATAATCACTAAGACGGATACACTCTTCGAACTTGTCAAATCTATCCTCAGCTGATATAAAGTCTTCTATTTTCAAGCGATTCGTCTGAATAACAAATTTATAATAAAAATCAATACAAATTAATAATAAAATTTTAAATATATAAGAAAAATACTTACCAGTATCGGTTTAAAGAAATATCTAGATGGTGAGCCTGCTGATTTATATCTCTCATCGAAATTTAGTAAATCTGCCCATGCATCTATAACAGGTTGTTCTATCTTCAATCCAGGAGCTAAAGATTCAAGAAATAATCTTGGTATCTTGACATTACTCGTACAAGAAGAATATACAGTTTCACTGCAAAAAATATAGATTTTTTCACATGTGAATATTTATTCAAATTAAAAAAAAATTATATGATTGATAAAATTAAATAATTATATAAAAAATTTCTTACACTGGATCTGATTCTTCATCCATTATGAAAAGTGTATCAGCAGTAAGAACTTCTGTCTGAGTTAAATTATTAACACTAGTATTTAGAGCACTGCCCCTGACCTTAAAAGGAGATTTTAGATACCATGCAACACTAGCTTCACGCTTCGGTTGCAGTCTAATACTTGAATCTCTGATGTCTGGCTTAATGTCTTCTTTTAAAACATCAATCTCAGATTCAGGTCTAAAAGAAACTGTTTGAATTGTATCCAAACTCTGTTTTTCTGTTTGAGAACAATCATTCTTTGTTTCATCAAATTCAGGTCCAAAAGAAAAACTTGGAGGTTCATCTAATCTGTGTTTGGGCATGTCATTTGTTGAAACTCGAAACGGATTACCAAAACTTCTAATAGAGTTATTAGGTTCAGCAACCTGTCTAAATAACCCTTTATTTAAACAATCTTCTAAACCCCTAACAGATGATTTTCCTTTATCATCTACTTTTGGGGTGTGAAAAATCTTAAAATCAAATGAGGTTTCCTTATTAACCTTAAACCCATTGAATTCATCCTCTCTTGATTTTTCAGAAATACTGTCAGCTTCAATAACATTAAGAACATTTACTACGCTCACATCTTGGTTTAATATTTCTTCTTCTTTTTCTTCATTCGTTCCCTTGACAAACATTTGCTCTTCATTCTGAATGTTACTTTCTCTTGATTTTTCAACAATACAAACAACTTCACTTAATTTCTGAAAATCTTCGTCAATATTGTTTTGTTCTTTGTTTTGAATATCATCATTTATAGATTTTTGAAGAACAATATCAGCTTCGATAACTTTCTGGTTAACCTCTTCTGTCATTTCTTCTTCTGAACTATCTTCTCCATTTTCTTCATCAGTTTCGTTGATAAAATTCTTATCTAATTCTTCTACACCATGGCTGCACTCTCCATCATTATAATTACCCGACATATCATTGAAATTCAAACTATAATCCGTTTCACTAAAATCATTTCCATATTGATTTTCATGATGAATGCTATTATTCTCGATAGCATAAGCAAAATCAGAAAGATCAGTATTTCGAATAATTCCATTATACTTGGCTTTGATATCTTTCAACCTACTACTATTCGGATGATCCACCAAAGTGTTTGAAAACTGAAACTCCAAATCTTCAACAATGAGTTTTAACAACGTCACTTTCTGATCCAGTTTATCCATTTTAGACTCAAACTGTTATAAAAAAAATGTTAATTTAAACTACAATATATCAAGTTTATTTTTTTTCACATGTGAAAATATTAATTCACTAGTTATGTATTACATAATTAATTTTCACATGTGAAACTAATGAACAAAATAATAATTAAATAAAAAATTTCACCTGTTAAACTTTTCATAATATCTGATTTCTTAGATGTAAAATTATAAATTAATTATTTTTAACACAAATCTTTTCACATTATGAAAGTATTAATAGAGGATATATGTATTACTAAATGTTCTTCACATGTAAAACTTTCTGATCCAGTTTATCCATTTTAGACTTGTTATAAAAAAAACAGAAATGTTAATTTAAACTACAATATATCAATTTTAGTTTTTTTCACATGTGAAAATATTAATTCACTAGTTATGTATTATATATTCTTCACTAGTTATGTATTATATATTCTTTTAACAAATTAATTAGTTATGTATTACATAATTAATTTTCACATGTGAAAATAATGAACAAAATAAATAATTAAATAAAAAATTTCACCTGTGAAACTTTTCATAATATCTGATTTCTTATATGTAAAATTATCAATTAGTTATTTATAACATAAATCTTTTCACATTATGAAAGTATTAAGCAAGGAAATATGTATTACTAAATATTCTTCACATGTAAAAGTAGTGAATAGATAATATGTATAACAAAACATTTTTCACATGTGAAAGTACTCATACTCTGTTATTTTTTAAATGCTTTAAAATGGATTAAAATTATAGATAAAAGCAAACCTCTCTTTCCAAAATATCATCACTGGAATCATCTGAATACAAATGCAGCAATCCAAAACCACCATTGCAAATTTCAAAAATCTCCCTCTTTTTGATCAACTCTGTAGACCAAAATTTTATAGCAGGTGTTTGCCGAGGAACTGAGATTGAATCGCACTTTGTTGAGAAAAGGTACATTAACTGAAAATTGATATTAAAAAAATAATTAATATTTTTTGAAATTCTAATATTACATAATATATAAAAAAAACAGTAAACAATTACCGTAAGAGCTGTTAGAGGTCCAGAGTAATAACTGTTTTCACAGTCTCTAATCCAATTAATTTTACTCATCTTCAAGCACTTGCATACATATTTGCACCAATCTAGATTATCAATTCTTGTTTCTTGATTGATGTATCCAATAATTGATTTGCCTGGCATACATTGTCCACCTTTTCCGGATAATCCCATAGCATTTGAAAATAACACAAGAAAATTCAGTTTAAATAGAATTCCACCCATTTGAGATTCTTGGATTTTATCATACACTTTCTTTGGTGTTGGATTCCTACGGCTAAACTGGCTATGCCATTCTAACGTTGTAACATCTTCCCTTCCAAGCCTATCCATTCTATTTATATCTTCACCTCCTAAAGGCACCCCTAAAACTTGATAAACAAGCTCAGGAGTGATTGGTATAACACCGTTTGTAAGTTTTAAAGTCATCAAATCAGAATCAAATTTATCTACAACAAAGTGAGCTAGTTTTACCGGTATTTCTTCAGTAGCCATTCCAATCAAAAAACCAAACCCGATATCTATAATATCCATAATATAATAAAATATCAAATATATAGTAAGGATAGTCTGAAAGCAGAGTCAATGATACCGAGAAGTAGTATAGAGTTTTCTCGGGTCGTAAATCCCCAACGAGGCTGGAATGGTAAATCGATACGAATGAATTGATGATTTGAATTGAGAAACAAATGATTTTGATTTTTAACTAGATAAACTAAAATTAATTAAAGAAAACTAAAATTATTCTACGGGAAACAAGCAATGGAAAATGGGAACCTTAAATATACTACGGGGAACAAAAATAGTTATACGGATAAATACCTAAACTACGGGAGCATAAATAATGGCAAATGAAATCCTAAGAAATCTACGGGGAACATAGTTAGGCTAAAAATACTTAACTAGAATAATTAAAACTAATAAACTAAATTAAACATGCAATTATAGACTACCGGGAATTAAATCGCAAGCTAAAACTAAAAATTACAAAAATAAAGTTATAAAATTAATTTTAAAATTTAAATAAATTAAAAATATTCTAACTTAAAAGAAAATGTAAAAATTTTCAAAAACGGAGTTGAAAAACGAACAAAACGGTAAGAAACGAAAAATGCGGGCTCGTAAACGGGCCCGGAACTGAATTTTTAGCAAAAATTACCCTACATAAGTTTTTATATTTTTAATATAAACTAACTGATTAAATAAAATTTTATTAAAAAGAAAAATATTTTTTTGTTAATTTTTGTATTTTTTATGAATTTTCTAAGATTAAAAACTATTTAAAACTAATTAAATATAAAAAGACAGAAAATATAACTACAAAAAATCTGAAAAAATCAAATTAAATAAAGAAAAAGTTGAGGAATCTAAAAATATAAAAAGCCCTAAAAGTTACTGTAGCAAATTATATTAATTAAACTAATTAAAATTAAACCTAAAACTAAATTAAATTAAATTAAATAACTAACTAAATTAACCTAAGGGACTAACAGTGAAAAGACAAAAGGACAAACGGGGTAACAGGGTAACTAACCACAGGGACTAACTATGTGAACTAGAAATTTCAAAATTACAGAAATGGTCCCTGAGAATGACCCCGATTGCAAGACAAGTCCAAAGTGCTTATTTTTGAAAACTTATAAAAGCAAACTTATTAAGGGGGCTTAGGAGAACATTTTTCATAAAAGGAGTATAAGCTGTAGGGGACTAAATAAGCTAAAAATGTGAGCTTTTGGGCTGACAGAAACTTATAAGCTTGAAAAGCTTATTGGCTTATTCTTGGAGCTTAAGAGCTCAAAATAAGCTGAAAATGGATTTAACTAACAATACTAAGCTATGTCTACCTATTTTAACTGAATTCAACAGAAATAAGCCCTAAAATAAGCTGATACACAAATAAGCTAAATTGACAGTTTTTTATATAAAACAGAAAAAGGGGGTTTTTAAGCCTAAATTAAGCTAAGTTAGAAAGGTAATTAAGCTGAATAATTTTGGGGACTTAAAAAGCAACTAATAAGCTACACTAAAAAGCAAAAAGTTCTAGGAGTCTAATGCAAAATAAGCTAGATAAAGGGTGCTGAAAATTGGTTTCAGCACCAGGGGAGAAACAAACACAGCCTTAAGGGCTTGTTGAGCTTATCTTAATAAGCTCAAATGAGCTTTAAATGATATAAAGAATGAAAACAGATTAAAAGGCCATAGGGAAGAACTTATTTCCAAAAGATGAGCTTTTAAAACTTATAAAAACATGCTGATAATTGGGTTTGAAATTGAGGGTTCTTAAAAAAATTGCAAGCCAAATTTTTGACTCAAACTTAGTCAAACCCAAGGGACAGCAACAAGGGCATTTTGAAAGGGACTTTTATGACCACAATAAGCTCAAAAATGAGTAGCTTAAGCTGCTTAAGCAGCTTGAGCACTTAGACTCAAGTTGGCTTATGCAAATTTTGACAGAAAACAAAAAACACTTAAAAATTGATTTTAAAACTAAAAATGGATGTTTTAGTGGCTTGATTACCCCTACACACTCAGCCAAAGGAGGGAATAAGCTACACAAACCTAAGTGATACCTAAATAAGCTACTGGGCACCTAGATAAAGCCCGAAAAATTAAGCTGATCAACAATTAAGCTATGTGACAGTTTTTATAAAAAACAAAAAAGGGGGGTTATAAAGCCTAAACTTAAGCTAAGTTAGAAAGGTAATTAAGCTGAATAATTTTGGGGACTTAAAAAGCAACTAATAAGCTACACTAAAAAGCAAAAAGTTCTAGGAGTCTAATGCAAAATAAGCTAGATAAAGGGTGCTGAAAATTGGTTTCAGCACCAGGGGAGAAACAAACACAGCCTTAGAGGGCTTGTTGAGCTTATCTAATAATGCTCAAAAGAGCATTAATATGATATAAAGAAATGAAAACAGATAAAAGCCATAGGAAGAACTTATTTCCAAAGATGAGCTTTTTAAAACTTTATAAAACATTGCTGATAATTGGGTTTGAAATTGAGGGTTCTTAAAAAAATTGCAAAGCCAAAATTGACTTATTTTGTCAAAGTAAAAAGACAGCAACAAGTGGGTTTTGATTTGGCTACAAACAACAACACAAAGCACACAAATACTGTGCTTAAGCTGCATACACAGCTTGAGCACTTGGTGCTTGATGTAGCCTTATCCAAAATTTGACAAGAAACCAAAAGACTCTAAAAAATTGTTTCAAACTGAAATTATGATTTAAGAGCTTGTATAAAGCCTACTCACACAGCTAAAGTAGGCTGAGTTAGCCTTGACCCAAGCAAAACCATTATGACCTCTTTTCATAACTAAGACCAAACACCCCTTAATATGTATAAAAAAAATGTTTTTAACTACTATATTACTTAAAGCCCCCCCAAAAAAGCAAGGTTTAGCTTATTTTATGGTTACTGAACTCAGTGAAAGGCAAATAGAACAAGTATAAAAGATTTAAACATATATTTTTAAATCTTATAATCTCAACAGTAGCAAGCAACAGAATATTTTTTTCATAAACTTTGAAATATAAATGAACCAAAATAAAATAGACAAATGGTAAACATCTTAAAAGGCTATAAATTACAATTTAAATTAAAAGTTAAATAAAAATAAGCTAAAAAAAAAACTGATGTCTTCGGCTTGTGTTTCTTCCTCTTATAGAAGTCCTTTTGCTTGCTTCTTCTTCTTGCTGTGTTTCTTGTGTGAGGTGAAGCCTCAGCTTCCAATCCTAGCCCTTAGATTAGAGTTGTGTTTCTTTTTGATCACAATCCGCCATTGATTTTTCTTGGGTTATGGGGGATTGCCAACATTGGCATGTTTTAAAGGTTAGTTGGGTTTGTGGGAATTAGGTCTGGGACTGGTAAACAGTGTGTGGGTAAAGGAATGGAGTGGCTACATGTGATGTGGGGCTATTTTAGATTAGGCGGGAATGGTTGGGGAGGGAGAGTGTATTGTTTCACAGGTTTTAAAAAGTTCACTTGCCCAAAAAAGAAACCCCGCGCGCTAGCGAACGCGACCGCTTGCCTATTCTTTATTTACTCTTTTCTTAGTTATAACGAGTTTTAAAAAGTATCACAAGTAGTCCTCTTGTGTTTTATTGAAACAAAGATAAAGAAGTTTTTTGACAATGGCAGTTTCAGCCATTTTTTGTTGTTTTTATTTTTTGGGGTGTTTTTAAAGAAAAACAGTTATTGATATAATTACAAATTTAGTCCCTATCTTTTCTATTTCATTTTCCTTTATAAAACATATTTTAAAAATTACATTTTTAGTCCCTATGTTTTACAAAAGAAAGTTTTGGGCTTTTATTGGGCTTGGGTTATGTATTGGGCCCAACTGGGTGTGTTTGGGCCCAATAAGGTTTAGGCTTATGTTATTGGGCTTTTTAAGGCCCAATAAGGTTTAGGTGGGTTTTGTGTGTACAATGGCTGAGATTGGATTGTTCAAGGGCTAGGATCGGGTCTTCAAAGTCTTCACAGTCTCTGGGTCAGATTGCAGCACAAATGGCTTGTTGTCATGATTGAGGGCCCATTTGGTCTTCACAGTCTTCGTTAATATACTATTGGGCTTTCCCGGCCCATCAGATGGGTTGAGATTGCAACCAATAGTATTCTTCAATTACGGCTCCGGTTTTGACTGTTAATTTGTTGAGTTGACTTTGACTTTGACTTTTCTGGTCTTTGGCTTTGATTTGGCTTTGTCCTTCACAGCTTTTCCATTCCGAGTCCGGTTTTGTTGTTTTGGCTTTGTTTTTCGTCCTTTTCTTGGTTATCCGTTCCTGCACAATACATTTAGCAAAACAAGCGTATCTTTGGCATTTTAAGTCCGTTTTTGGTTATTTCAGCTCGTTTTTAAAGGTAAAAGGTATGTGTATTTAAGCACATACCATCAACCCTGAAGCCTTTGGAAGAAATTATCCGAGAAAATTTTTTCTGTCTGGGGGGTAATCGGGACCATGTTCCCGCATGTCTTTGTTACATGTTCTACTATATTGCAACATCCAAAAAGTTTAACCTCGCCTATTATATGGAAAAATGAATGGAGTGGGTCACTAAACAATCTAGGTTAATTTTACCCTATAGTATGTTATTAACCCATTTGTTTAAATTCGTCATGAGTGAGAGTCCTGAGTTGGTCAATGAGTCTTATGTCTTGTACGATCGTGTCATGAATCCTCTTAGCGCTCAATAAGAGCAAAAGACTAGAAAGGATTGTGACACGAGAAGAGGTTGTCACTCCACTTCTTCTTCCTCCGCCTTTGATAAACCATCATCTTCTCATCTTAACGATGATGATGATGAAAATGACGAAGGGACCTCGCGTGCAAGCACTCATTCCCCCACTCATTTTGTTAATTCATTAACAAATGAGGTTCCTCGAGTCTTTCAAAATCCACCAAACATTGACCCTGACATGGAACCATTTTACACCTGCCAAACCGAAATCATCAACCATCAAGTTTAGTTATGAGATGAGCATTATGGTGGATTAAGGTCAATCGGGAAAGGCCTCAGGAACTTGTAGAGAAACATGAGGAAGTGAGCAATTTAGAAAATTGCTATATGACAATATTAATTCTATTTACAACTTTATTATGATTAAGTACTTAAACTTATGCTATTTAGTAGTGTAGTAACTTAGTACGTAGTACGGGGCAAACATAACTTGGCCCAGGATATTCATTTCATTTTATCATTCCTAAAACCCTTGCTTGATGCACCTTGCATACACTATGGTTACTTATATGTTTTATGCATGATTATCTCTTAGTTAATATACCTATATGTGCTTCTTTAATAGAATTTAGGATAGTTAGTTTTTTGAATTTGATTATTAGGTATTAGATGATTCATGGTGAAATAGGATTGACTGCAAAAGGGTGACTTTAAGAAATTTTTCTGGACTTGTTTTACAAAATTTGAAAAACTGTAAAAATTCTACTTCTCTAAAAAACGGCCCCCATAAATACTGGGCGGCCCTTAAATATATATGGGACCGCCATATAATTATGGTACCGCCATCAGTGTCACCGGGAATATTTTACTGTGATACCTATTTTGTTTATTTGCAGTTGATATCTCTCCAATTGACACAACAATACTAATTAAGCATATAAGATCTGATTTGATGGATAGTGGTGTGAAGATTAAGGTGGTAAATTAGTGTGTTGATAGAGAGAGAAATACTAACTTGCCTTTTGATTAAAATGAATTGTTACACTTAACCTTGGATAAATACTAATTAATAACCCCTATGGTTAACCTAATCCTTATTATATCTTTCCTAAACTTAACACTTTAGTCCATTGTACTTTTTAAAGTACTTACAAGTAGGTCATTTTTCTATTTCTAACATTCTCCCCCTAAAGATTTACTTTAGGGAAACTATCTTATGTGCTATTGATAACTGACTTCTTCTTTATGCATGAACAACTTTATTCCGACTGTAGTTTGTCATTTTCTTTTTCTTTGTGGCTCAAAACGCTTTGAGTAATTCTTGTTGATAGTGAGGACGACCTTGTAGCAAATCTCTCACGTTATATTTTTCTTCACGCTTTATTTAATAGGATAGATCTCTTTATCGCTGAATGGTATTCACTCCACTCTCGAACATAATAAGCAATCTCAAAGCTAACTTGATCTTCTTTTAAGCAACTTTAATCTTTAAAACTCTTGTATGAAATTTTATCTTCTAAACTCTTGATCTTGTTATGTAGATTTCTATACATAATGTTGCCCTGACGAAAGGATCTGAAACCGATGATTTGATTGCTAGTATTTCTTTGTAAAAGACTTGAATCATTTGACTTTCACATGCATCTTCATACTTTTTAGCTCCCCCTCATTCACATATCCATCTATTGATATTGATTAGTTAACTTTGATTGTCTGAATAAATGTCGATATTTCTTGAGAAGTAATTCCATGCAAATGTCGAACCGGCTATCTTGATCGATCTTTGAAGTTAATGAAACACTACAGCTTATTCAAAAACACTTGATGAAGTAACCTCAATCTTGAATATGAATCTTATCTTCTTAATCAAACTACTTTTACCATAACGATTTCTTTGATTCAATTTCTTTGCTAGTATCTTGATTTGTCCCATATATTCTTGCTTATATCTTCTTCCCTTTCATATACTTGAATTGTACCCTTACATTTTCTCTCAACTTAATAATATCCTTATCTCTCTCATATTAGGCCAATACTAAGCTTATATTTTCTCCCCCTCATGATGATTATGATCCATCGTGAGCATCATGACCATATAAGCTTCCAAATAAGCTCCGAGTGAAGAATATCCTTTGAAGTCCATGAAATTGAAATCAAAATCATTTCTTTTCTCTTTAAGAATCAAACATTCTCCCCTTTATAAACAAACATACTCCCGTAAAATAACCCATAAGCTCCCTCAAACCATCAAACTTGGTTGCTATCATTCCCATGAAGGTTCAAAGATAACTTTTGTCATCAAAAGATTCGTTGAAGATGTTAAGCTTGTGAAATGTAGAAATGCTGTTGTTGTATGTTGTATGTTGTTGTAGAATGATGAACTTGGGAATTATCAGAAGTATCGAACCATCTTCCATATTACCATAAATGTTCATACATCAAAGTTCATTGGACTTTGAATAGATTCACGATGACAATATTTGAAAAAATATGATCCTAATCGATATCTCGTGTAAGGGATGCGGAAATTTTGGATCATGAAATTCAAATAAGCATTGATCTCGAGAAACTTAGTGTTGTGTTACTCTGGAAAACACATAACCACTAGATCACATAGATTACTAGTTAACACTTATTTGAATCATTAAGCAATCATTTTCAAATAGTAACCTACGTTCAGCGTTGGCATGATGTTAGCACTGGTAGGATTTACATTCAATCATTGTGAATACTATTTGATAGTATCACTCTAGAATGTTCTGGCCATGTAACGAACACATGCAATGTCTCGATGACAATTTATACTTATGTTACAATTTTGTATTATTTGAGGTTTAATACAAAGTAATGTGTGTCCTATAGATTTTTCACTGTTTATCAAATGGGGTCTAGACTCTTCTGCACTTTTAGTAAGCAAGGACTGGAGCAGAATGTCCAACATTCTCGGAATGAGAAGTCGATAGATAATGCGTTTAGTCTTTGTGAGAATGAAACAAATACTTTTGAGAAAGTTATTTGAGTGTAGGAGGGGTGTTGGCATTTGCATCATGGGTCCATGATGTTATACTTCAATACCAGAATTTTCACAGAATGAAATCCGATAGCATTGAGTTGACCCGGGTTTCTATCTAGTGTTAGGGAATAACACCCTTCATCTTTTCTTATAAGCCTCTCACTTTTCAACTCCAACCTTTTCATTGCTTATCATTCGATTCTTCTTCATTATATTCTTGTCACTTTTGACATATTTATCATGTTTTCGTTCATTCTTTTTTATTCAAAGCTTTATTTTATAAGGCCTTTTGGCATTTGAAACATGTTGATTTGCACCTCAAACTCCATCACCTAGACCTAACTTCCTAATTGGAAGGGATAAGATCGGGTAGATAATTCGGTTTGCGAAGAGTTAGAGTTGAGTATTTTGGGAAGTAACTAATCACACGTGAAACTCTACTCAATATACGCCAAGATAATTCCTTTAGAAAGAATGTCCGTGAAAACCATGATTAAAATCTGAAATCGTATCATGAGATTTTGATTAATATCAAGAAAAATGTAGAACAATCACTCTGTCAGTTTTTGTATGTGGTGGCATTTCTTTTCATGCATACTTTTCTCTTTTTCTTTTCATGTGTTGTTCTTGCTTTTGAAGCACACGACATATACTTTCATTTTTTCACATATACGATTTCTCATTTCTCTCTTTTTATTTTTCTCTCATAAATCTCTTTATGTTTTTCATCATTCTCACAAACATCATATGAAGAAGAAAATTTTGATCTTTAAAAGTTTTCAATCATTATAAAGACACTCCCCCTTAACATATGCTGAGAAACATTTTTAACA
Organism: Tanacetum coccineum; assembly: GCA_026074375.1. Lineage (NCBI taxonomy): Eukaryota > Viridiplantae > Streptophyta > Magnoliopsida > Asterales > Asteraceae > Tanacetum > Tanacetum coccineum. The sequence goes on from BQNB010025834.1 coordinate 45,439, forward strand.
TGAAGCTAAAAACGCAAAAATACGGATATGTGAAGGTGAAATGTAAAATAATTTTTCATTTCCGTTTCTTTCTGAAAACTTTTCAATAACATATACAGACACTCCCCATGGTGTAAAATATCAATCTTCTCTGTTTTAAAACATTTATAAGGGAGTTCCCCTTTCACTTTTGAGTCCTTTATTTCTTTAGACACTTTTCACAAAAAATACATCGATTTGAAGACCTTTTAAAAAATTGTTTTATCTTGAACTACTACATTTTAAATCCGATTGTGATGTAACGCATTCAACTTGAGATTCATTTGACTCTTTTTAAACAACTTGTAATTTTTCATGAACTGAGTAACCACATAAAGATTTTGAAAAATATGTATCAATGACTCAAGTCAAAGAAGACTTCTCTTCTTTTTCAAAGATAAATGCTCTGAAATGAACATTTTCTTTTCTTTAAAGCACGGGTTATGTATTGCCGTTGTACACAAAGCCATCAATGAAGCTTGGGTTTCGTACTTAGTTATTACGAAAGCCATCAAATTAAGTTCGGGTTTCGTACTGAATTATACGAAAGCCATCAGTTTAAGTTCGGGTTTCGTACTGAGTTATACGAAAGCCATTAGTTTAAGTTCGGGTTTCATAACCTCTTTGCACGAATTTTTCCAGTCTTCTTTCTCTCACTAAAAACCTTTCTTCTCTCACTAAAACTCTTGATCACTAACATTGTTTGATCTTGTTTCAAGCGATCTAATATCTTCTTCTCGTCTCTCCTATCTATCAAGTGCAAGAGAAGAACATTCGTATTCGCCAAGAAACGAATTATTATTTAGTGATCTCTTCTCTCTTCTTCTAAGTATCAAATCTTTATTGTAATTATCTTGTGTAATTGTGTGATTCAGATTGTGTGTAAATTCGATAGTGTAGATCATGTGATTGTATAATGTTTGTGAAGTGGTAGATTGGTTCTAGCTAAGATTATGACTCGACATTTAGCTTAGTGTCAGAAAATAACATAAGCGGCGTGTAAACGGTTTTCTCCGCCTGAAGGGAGCGTGTTGACATAGTGAAATCTCGAGTAGAATACTCGGGGAGTGGAGTAAGGCGAAGAAGAGCTTCGTAGCCGAACCACTATAAATCTTGGTGTCTTGGTTTGATTGTTCCTTCTCTCATCTCTTTATATTGTTGTGATTGTTATTTAGTATTAGTTTAGATATTTACATTGTTGATTCATATTGCTGATTGGTTGAAGATACAACTCGAATCTAAGTATTTTGAAAGCAAACTTTTAAAATGTAAAATGAACCTGTAAACTATTCAACCCCCCTCCCCTTCTAGTTTCCATACCATGAGAAGAAGAAGGGCTGCCTAATGAAGAAGAAAAAAAGAACGTGAGGAAAAAGAACATGTAAATCAGATTAAGTTAGGACTCAAGGGTAAATTGGTAATAGGTCTTTTATAAACTTTTTTTTAATTCTAAAATCATTTAATAAAGATTAAATTACTTATTTGGATATATTTGAGTATTTATAAGTTTTAGGAGGATATTAATGTATTAAAAAAAATTATAAGGATATTAATGTATATTTAAACATTTTCAAGGATATAGATGAAATTGTCCCTAAATTTAAATGTATTATAACTTATATTAAAACACATTAAGTAAAATTTATGTCAAATCTCTATCTTTAAACGGGGTATGCAGGTCTCAAACCTGCGACCTTCGTGTTATTAGCACGACACTCTTACCAGCTGAGCTAATAAGCCTGTTTTCTTTGCCTTAATTTGTTACTCATAAGAAAATCTATTGAATTGTGTAACTTTTATTTTTTGAACAAAATAGGTTTTTTTTATTCACACAATTTCCAATGCAATCGTTTAGGACGACTTATAACTTATTATATACTGGATTTGAAGTCTCATCTTGACTTTGTCATCAAAAGAAATATTTGTGCTTAGGCTGAAAATATCGTTTAAAGATTAAACTGCTAAAATGAATAAATAGGCTAAATTGCAGTTGTATGTAAAATGATCAAATAACGTTGGCGCAGAGTCTTGTAAAATGATGCTAACGGGGCATTGTTTTCATCATAAGTCTTTCGCTCACATGAGAAGGGTCTGCACATAAGTAGGCTCGAATAGCCTCTTTGTTACTGAAAAACCCTAAGAGGGTGTTTAGTCGATCGGTTTAGGAAGAGGAAAATGAGAGACAAAAGTTGTGAATGTGATCTCTAAGCAAGCCTTGTATATATAGAGTATGATTAGGGATTTTCTAATCCTAATACAATAGCTTGAGAATCAAGTTAACACCTCTGTTTCCTTTTTCCTTCCCATTTCTTCCTTCCAAAGATTTAAATTGGTTCCCTCCTTCCAAAAATTCGATAATGCATTCCTATAAATATTATGACACACGATATTCTCTCTTTATTCTCTATTATCTTTTCTTCTCCAAAAAAATTAATGTCCCAAAAAAGAGTCATTATTGCTCATGATGGTAAGGTTTACCTCTTTCTAACTCATCCCAATGAGCTTACGCCGGTTGGAAAAAGCCTCAGTATGTTATGTGATGATCCACTAAAGCCATATCCCCCAAATCTACGAGGCTAAATAGGTGCCTTGAGTCATAGACTATTTAGATTTAAAACCACTTTCAGAAATCACAAATATGGTTCCATCTCATCGCCTAAATGGTGAATTGCTTGACTTCAACATAGACGAGTTGAGCGAACTTACCCTAAGGATCCACACAAACTCAATGGCAAGGAAGCCACACAACATGTAGTGGAGATAAGTAAAATATCCTATATGAGACCTATACTGTAAAGAGAATAGATTCAGTTATGATCGCTATTATAGATCTAAGCAACTAAGGTTAGCAAACTTTACTTTCAACCTTAATGACGTCAAAGTCGAGTATGCTCCCGACCTAATTACGTTTATAAGGCTTTGCAAAAAGTATCAATTAAATCAAATCTTTAAGCCAAAACGTAATTGGTACTTTTTGCATCAAAATTACTTCAGGATGCAAGGATATCATACTACTGATATTTGGCAAAAAGTACCAATTACGTTTTGGCTTACGGATTGATTTAATTGATACATTTTGCAAAGCCTTATAAACGTAATTGGGTCAGGAGCATACTCGACTTTGACGTCATTAGGGTTGAATGTAAAGTTTGCTAACCTTAGTTGTCAGGACCTATAATAGCGATCATAACTGAATATGGTGTCTCTTCTCTTAACAGTATAGGCCCCATATAGGATATTACCACTAATCTCCACTACACGTTGTGTGGCTTCCTTGTCATTGTGTTTGCGTGGATCCTTAGTGTAAGTTCTGCTCAACTCGTCTATGTTGAAGTCAAGAAATTTACCTTTAAGGCGACAAGACAAAACCATATTTGTGATTTCTGAAAGTGGTTTTAAATCTAAATAGTCCATGACTCGATGCACCTGTTTAGCCTCGTAGATTGGGGGATATGGCTTTAGTGGACCATCACATAACATACTGAAGCTTCTTCCAACCGGCGTAAGCTCGGTGGGATGAGTTAGAAATAGGTAAACCTTACCATCATAAGCAATAATGACTCTTTTTTAAGACATTATTTTTTTTGGAGAAGAAAAGATAACAGAGAATAAGGAGAGAAGATCGAGTGTCATAATATTTATAGTAATGCATTATCGAATATTTAGAAGGAGGGAACCGATTTAAATTTTTAGAAGAAAGATACGAAAGGAAACAGGAAGCAGATGTGTTAACTTGATTCTCAAACTATTGTATTAGGATTAGGAAAGCCTTAATCACACTCTATACATACAAGGCTTACCTAGGGATCACATTCACAACTCTTGTCTCTCCTTTTCCTCTCCCTAAATCGGTCGACTAAACACCCCTCTTAGGGTTTTTTGGTAACAAACCAAAAACACGGTATTAGTCCGTACATCCGTCCATACATACATGCATGCATCCATCCATATGCATGCGTGGATGCATGCAAACTTCTTGCCAAGGTTGCAAAAATCGTGAATCATTAGCCGGGCGGTCGACCACCTTGTAGCTTGTAATCGGTCTAGGCAGGATTAATCGGCGATTAATCGGATTGGTATTTCTGGCAAAATTTGGGTATTTTCGGCAAGTATTGTGTATTTCCGGCGAGTTTTAGATATTATTGGCAAGATTTTTTTATAAGAAAACAACTTGTAATAGATTTAAACATTTACTATAAGTGATCAAAACAAGTTTACGGTGAGTTTTAAGTACTTCCGACAAGATTAGAAAGTTTCTAGCAAGTTTAACTACCTCTGACCACCGTTATATAATTACGGAAATCAAGGCATGTTTGTCGGTAATGCTTATTATCTTTGTTTATGAGAACACCTCTGTTCACATGGTCTTCTCTATTTCCTGCACAGTGGTTGGAGACCTACTTTACTTGCTCCACGGTAAAATTAAACTTGACCACAAGGATCAGAGTAGATATGAAGAGAACAAAAACAAATATCTAACGAAATTAACCTAAAATAAGATGATCAAGCATTACCCACAAACATGCCTTTCAAGTCCTAAGTACAAAACAATCCATCCCAAATGAATATTATGATGAGTACAAGCTCATTAAGTAAAAAGCATATATAGTTTTTACTAACTTTGACCAAAACATGAATCGAATGTTGTGATTCACATTCACGCTACTAATTTGACCAAAACATGCTCTAAGAAAAATTAAACTTTATACTAATTTAAAACTGATTTACACGCTTCAACTATGATAAACAGTAAGCTATATCAACATCAACATGATTATAACAAAAATTCAAACAGAACAAAACCCTACAAATTGATAAACACGATCACTAACAACACAGTTAATTAAAATGCATATCCAAACACAAAAAGATAAACATATAGCAATTAATAGAATCACGTAGAAATCTATAAACTGACCGAGGAGCAACAGTTCTGGGACGGTAACGATGGGGCTTCTTCTTCACTCCGTCGGGGTAGTCGGAGCCGACTTCCTTGCAGCCTAATCACAAAAAGTAAAAATTAACACATAATCACATTAAAAACACAAAAAATTAACATCAAATTAAAACAACAAACATAAGATGACATGAATCTAGACATGCCTTGGTATCGAGTTGCTTCCTTGGAGCTTACCATCAGTTGACTTACAAGCAGGGACGGAACTAGGGGGTTTCCGCGGGTTCCCGAGAACCCCATGAATTTTTTCGATTTAGTGTTAATTTTTGAAAAAAAACATTGATTTTTCATAAATACATCTTAAATGCACCCGGTCTATCAAAATATGTTTATGATATTACGGTTCAAGATTTTTGTGCACCCGGCGATATTTGGTCATGGTTTCGTTCCTGCTTACGAGCAATTTGTTTTTTTACGAGTCATCACTATAATCAAAATCACACACCAAAATTAATCACAATCAAACCACCAGTTGACTTACGAACAGGTTGAATGATCGAGAGAAATTTGGCAAAATGTGAAGAGCAAAAATGTGTGGGTACATTTATATATAAAAGGAGTAGATGTGGGTTTGTAAGTGGTGTGATCAAATTGGTTGATGGTAAGGATGGACGATTGTGATTGGTTTGAGTGGGTTGATGCGGATCGTGTATTTGTTTGAGTGAAGTTGTGTTTCTTTTGAGAATGTGTTTGTCACTTAGGCTATGTTTATCGGTGACTTTGATTTGAAGGTACAAGTCATTAATGTGGTATATTAAATTGAAATAAGTATACAAGGCAATAGTGATTTCATGTGACCGATTCATTCAATGATTTACAAGTCATAGAACCAACTTTGCTACATGTCACTATATTATTTGTTATCCATATTCTCATTTGGATTTTGTATGTTATAGATAAAGTAGTAGATAATGTATATTATATGTGTCTTTAATAAAAAGATTATTTTGAAACGAAATTATGAGTTGTATTTGTCTTTAATAATATTAATATTACTAGTTTTAATGTCCGTGCACGCACATGATTTAAACATAAATGATAAATTAATTAAGTAGTAATTTTCTTATTTCGATTTTATGTCTATTAAGAAAATAACTTGTTGGGGAAAATTTGAAAAACAAATATGCGTTTTCATTTTGATAAAAAATAACTTGTTTTTCATTTTGATATTTATAATCATGTGCATACATATATGTTGTGTTTTTTTAAACAACATATATGTTTCATTTTTAAAATTATATATATGTTGTATTTTTAAAATATAAAATATAGTAGGTATAAAGTCTTGTTTATTTTTTAAAGTTGTTTAAACATATAGAAATTTATAAGTTTACATTTAAGTCTATATAAGTTATTATATATTCAATCACTAAAGTTTTATTAATTACCTTTTTTTAAAGTTTTTTTATCACATTTTTTACACATATTTTTTTGGTCGTTTTTAGACGAATTTTTTCAATTTTTACCAATTGAAAGCAAATTTTGACTGTCTATATTAACCAATAAAATTGTACGATTTTGTCAAGGTGTCAAAATCAAGCGACCTGATTGGTTCAATTTTTTTATATGATCAAATCTCATAGAATACACTAAAATGATGTAATTATTTTATTGTATAAAATATGGTAGACTTTAAAGTTGTTAGATTGCATGTAATGCGATCACTCATGTTATATTAGTACTAAAATTAAAATTTTATTAGTAATTAAAAATTATGACATTAATAATTGAAATAAACTAAAAATCACTGTAATAAAAATCAAATTTTAAACTAATAGTGTAAATTATATTTATTTTAACCGTAAAAACAAAATCTATGCTTTTCAATAAAGATTGCGACGAATTTATTGAAGGAAAATGATGCAAAGGAGGTTTTCGGTACCCGCGCATTGCGATGGGGTTGTTTTTTACTTCGTTTTGCGTATGTTCTTTGTCGGAGTATTGAGCGTTTATCTCGTTTCGTGATGTCTACTAAAAGAAACTCAAGTTTGGCATAAGAACAAATTAGAACACCAAAATAAAAATACATAGGCAATACTTCTAAAAACCCCATTTGGACGGCAAGAGGAACACGTGTCTAGCGATAAGGATTAAGGCTCAAATTAATGTGTACGACAGTGCATACGAGCAACCAAAACGGTCGCGGCCACACATTTGGCATGACTTCCTCGCCGGTGTAAGAGCATCAGGGAACTTCACATAGTAAATAAAAGCTATCGTCATCGCCTAAAACAACATACCACATACATGTGCTCCCTCAAATCATCCAAAGTACCACAACAGCTTATTTCACGCGCTTTTACTATCTTCTTGCACAAAGCTTCCATGGCACCAAGTGTCCTTATTAAGTAAGAGGGATAAACGGGGCTCTCGTCGAAGGCTGTCACTTAATAGGAACATTTGAATATATGCGACAGTTATAACAGATACAACTTCACATAAAGAGATATTTACGTTGCACTAAGCTCATGACACCGAAGCTAATTCCGAACGTAGCATATAACATGCCAAATAGTTTCTTGCCCTTCCAGGTGTCCGACCAAAGACCACCTAACTAGATTCGACATGACATATATCCGTTAGTCCTTGGACAACTCGAACTAGTGAGCGCTACTCACCCGGATATGGATAATTAGTCCCAATAGATCTATTTATTCACTCGCGCTCTCTCAACCGGTCATCCGGTCAAGAAATTAACAATTCATGATAGTTCGGGCAATAAGTGGTCTAAACGCTACTTAGGCAACATGTAAATAGGGAAATCTCGCGTATAGTACTTGTGTCCAGTTTTAAAAACAAGCAATGTCTCTCACCCCAAGTTATAAAACATTTATTCAAAACGAGTAAAAGAGTGAGGCTATGAACTCACCTTATGCGGGTAGTGGATCAAAAGAAATCAATCAATTAAAAATGATCTCACGATCCTAGCGACAACCTAACATATAGTCGTCGTTTAATAATGATGTACAACGAATAACGCTTAACGCAAGAACTGATCATCCGAGCACGAGTAGACACGGCGTATCCCTCGAAAGTTATAAGTTTTGGCAAGTCTCAACGCTTTGGAACATCTTTAAAAATATTTTGTCTTTTAGTGTATTTCGTCTTTTAGTATATTTCATCTTTTAGTGTATTTTGTCTTTTAGTGTATTTCGTACTTTAGTGTATTTTGTCTTTTAGTGTATTTCATCCTTTAGTGTATTTCGTCCTTTAGTGTATTTTGTCATTTAGTGTATTTTGTCTTTTAGTGACCCGACATACCAAAGTTGACTCGATAACCGTAAATGTTGACCTAGACTCGATACTTTACGTTATTCTTCATTTTATCATAAATTTGATAATAAAAGTATATTTTTCGACGCTTTTATAAAGTTTACGAAATTTCGAAAAATATGCGATTTCCATTTTATCAACCTCGACTCGTAAAATATCCGTTTTACAAAGTCCAATCTTTTTATTGACATCGAAAGAATATCCGATCTATTTTCAACAACACCCCAAATGACACAACAAATCTGTTCTAAAACCTAAACTCTCTCTCGACTTTCAATTTACGCTTCCAACAAATCCAACATCTAACTTAATCTCTTCGCCAACAATATTTAAACTCAACATACGATAACTCTTAATAAATGATATAACCGTAGTAATAACAATATATATCAAAATAGTCACAACAAACTTTTATGCACAAAAATACAACTACTTTTTATGTTCTTCTATTTATAAATAAAAAGATTAAATTTTGAGACTTGTAGTTTTTTTATTAACAACAAATAGGTAATGATTTACACGAACGGTCCGCTTTGTAACACCTTGGTTCAGAATATCAGACGAATGCAAAAGTACAACTTATTATGAAAACTAAAGAGATGACTTACAAGAAAACGCGACGAAAGATGATTAGAACTAAAAACAACCCAAACGTTGTTTTATAAAATACCCGGATGAAATAACAATCAACTCGAACAATATATCTTCAAATATAAATGAATGAAAGTGAAAAATGTATGATTTTGTAAGTGTTTGTGTTGGTTCGTGTGTTTTAGAGAGAGAGCACAAGAGAAAATGAAACTAGTATGTGAAAATGATTATGTAAAATAAGAAGCAAAGGTATATGAATACAAAGATCACACACACACACACACACACTTGTGTGTGCCGTTTGGTTAGGGGACAAGAAAAGGGGGACCAAAATGATCCACCTATCAAATGTTACCTAGTACTAGTCCTTAACCTTAAACCATGCAAGCTTGTCTAGTGAATTTGATTTTCAAAATTTGAATCCTATGTATGCATGCATACATATCCGGTTATGAACAAGGCAAGGGGGGACCAAAAATATTTTCCCATATTCTAGGATCACTAGTGCTATTTGATAAATTAATTTCCAAGGCCTTTGTATGCACATGCATATGTATAGATTAAAACGTGTATCACGTAAATAACGAATCGAGTAACGGTAACACGGAAACTTACAAAATTTTAGATATTGCTTTAAAGCATAAAAACGTGGCTATTGCCAAAATACTATAACGTTTGGTGTCTCGGTTCGATACCGATGATGATTCTCAGATAATAACAGAACAATTTCCCGGTTAAACGGAAAAGCTAAACGAAACTTTTAAAAATTCAAATTACTAAACGAAAACGGCTAAATTAATGAACAAAAATTCTCGGGGTGTCACATGTTTCAGGAGCACTTACTTAGGTGGTCACGTAGACGCGTTTCTAACCAACTCGCAATTGAATAAGGGGAATACTTACACATTATACTAACGAGGTTGACAAGGCAGTAAGTTAAAAAGATCAACTAAGGAGTAGGAAAAGTGACCAAATGCACCAAACTTAGGTCTACTCACTAGATTCCTATCGAGTGAGATTTTTGTTTTTCTTGTTAATTAGCTTTCTCGTAATCTATCTTTTTTTTGTTCTATGTGTTCGTAAAAACACTCTTGTTTATATTGTAAATAAAGTTGTCATTTAAAATCTATAGTTATAGTTATTCTAATTTAGATAAAATAAAATGGTTGGCTGATACTTTGCAAAAAGGCTCCCCTTTTAGACCAGATAGTGAACCATATGAACCTTTGAGACCCTATCAACATTAGAAGAAGGCTCGCTATGAAGAGGCCCTTAGAAAAAGTGACCATATGCACCAAACCTTTGAGAAGATCTCCCTAGCAATGACCCATAAGTTGGATGACATGATTGAATTGCCTAACTCACAGCCTAAGAAAACAAATTATGAGGATTTAAAATGTGGGATAGTTAGCATTAAGATACGTAGGTGCATGTCATTTTTAGGTAATACTAATATATACGTTAAGCATATGGGTAGTCTAGATATGATGAATAATAAGGTGGAAAATCCAAGCTCACAAAGTACCTTACAAGTCCTACCATCATTTGAAGAATACACACCACCCGCGACTTACCTGGAAGAAGTAGAAGAGACTTTAGGAACCCCGATGGAGGTAGAACCTTTGGACCAAATGAAACTAGAGGATGAAGGTATGGATACTTGTAATCATGACATTCCTCTTAGTTATAGGGAAGTTCCCAGTTTTGATGATTCGGAGCCTCAACTACAACCCTTACCTAATTGTCCATCCTTAGATGTGAGTCTAGGAGACGAAAGAGACCCTGAACTACCCATCAAACCGTATAGTCCGGACATGTTTAGGATGAAGGTAGTAGACCATTTGACCACTCATATACCGCCTTCACCTTACGTGGCAAATTTCCACCTTAAGGGTGTGTAATGCTATCATCACCCTTATAGATAACCCAAAGAAACATTACAGATAACTCCTATAACACAACACAAAACATAATCATGCACAAATTACAATATTTCATATGTACCCCTTCTAAAATTTCCTCGGCATACCTGGACTGAGATAGAAATATGTCATCCACAGTCTGTTTAGTGGAGATGCCTAGGAAATAATTAAGGGAGGTGATATGCACACCACCAAAAGTGATGTGCACACCACTTAAATCACAGTAGTGATGCACATATTACAACACCACATATGCATGATAGTGGTGTGCATACCACTTTTGGTAGTGTGCATATCACATCCCAATAATGAAGCTCGCCAAGATTCGTCATAGTAAACTCACCATGCAAACAAGAGATAATCGGCTGTAAAAATGTTGACAAAGAGGCGGTCAAGATAATATCATAAACATAAACACAAATAAATAAGAGTCAGTGTTATTTTGCTAAAAACCAACTCTAGTAGCATAAAATCACTGAAACCATGCACGTGGAGCTTGTTTAAGCCCGTAAAGTGAGATGTCTAAATGACAAACATAATCCGGATAACAAGAATCCATAAACCCAGGAGGCTGATGCATATACACAGTCTACGTTAAATGACCGTGAAGAAAAGCATTATTCCCATCTAGTTGATGAACATGCCATTTTCGACACACAACATGACTTAACATTGTACAAATAGTGGCAGGTTTGACAATTAGGCTAAATGTCTCATCATAATCAATGTTGTATTGCTGACTGCGTGCATTAGCAACCAAATGAGCCTTATAACGACTCAAAAGAACCTTATGCATTAAACTTATTCCTGGAAAACTACATAGATCTCACAATATTAATGTTAGCAGGATGGGGAACAAGAACCCACGAACCATTTGCAATTAAAGCATTATGTTCGTCTGCCATAACGTACTGTCAATTAGGGCCATGAAGTGCATAAAGGTATGATTGTGGTATCGATAAAGTGGTGGTGGAATGAAAGTAAGACGATCAACATGTTTTACAAACTAGCTTTGGAACGCATGCCCATAGGATGAACCGAGACAGTATTTGGACGATCAGCGGTGTGGGTGTCGATGGATGTAGGCATGGGCTAAGCATAAGTAGCATCGCTTTAAGCTGACGTTGCGTTGGAGGGTTGGGTGGTGGGCTTGAAGGATGGATCGTGGAAGGGGAACCGGGTGGGTTGGTGTGATGAATGTGTGATAGACTATTGGGTGGGCTGACAAGTGGTTTGGATGGTGTAAACGAATGTGCTCAGTTTGTGGGAGGTGTAGTGCAGGCAAATTTGTGGATAAACGGGGAAGCATAAACTCATAGGATGGTGATTAGGTAGGTGTTAAGGATCCGAAAGGAAAAACATCCTCGTCAAATGTTACATTATGAGAAATGATGATTTTGTTCGTAGCAAGATTGAGACAATGAAATCCCTGATGGTTAGAAGGGTAGCCAAAAAAGATGCAAGGTGTTGAGGAAGGGAGTAATTTGTGAGCAACGTGTAGGCACATATGTTAGCCTCAATTTATTGAAGTGTTAACACTTCATAACCATAGATTTCTTACCAATGTCTAAATCAATAAGCAAAAGTAGACAAGCATATAATGTCATGACAAATAACATTAATCATCTGAAAGAAATTGTCAATCAAGCATGGGTAAAACATTCAAACGATCTTCTTCATCTTCGTAACCCAACTGCGCAAGATATGGAAATCCTAGTTAAGACATGTTTGATGCCCCTTGCCCTTAAGACTCAGAATGATAGTTTAGCATTTGTACATGAACTTAAGCAAGAAATGCATGCAGATTTAAAGTACGTTGAATCTCTTGAAGATGAACTTGATGAACTTGAATCTGATAAGGCAGAATTTTCCAACATGTATGATATGCTTTTGCAAGAATGTGTGTCTAAAGATGTTATGTGTTCTTATTTGCAATCTTCATCTGATTTAGATGAGATCACTGAATTACAATGCTTATATCTTCATAAAGTCAGGGAATGTGACTGTCTTGCACAAAAGCTTTCTGAACAAACTGAATTTGTAAGTAAAGAGATTTACACTGAGCTTTTACGAAGTTTTGCTAATTTAGAAAAACACTTAATTTCTCTTGAAATCGCTTTACAACAATGTCAAGAACAACTGAAAAATGAGATAGTTTGCAAAGAAAAATACTTTGAAATACAAGATCTGAAAGCTCAACTACAAGACAAGAACATTGCAATCAGTGAGTTAAAGAAACTCATTGAAAAATGGAAAGGAAAATCCGTGGACACTAAGTTTGATAAACCATCTGTTGTTCGACAACCAAATGCTCAAAGGATTCTAAAACCATCAGTTTTAGGAAAACCGGCTCCTTTTTCAGACTCTCTTAAGAGAACAAATTTTGCAAAGAAAAAGTCGATTTCAGAAACTAATGAGTCAGAGGGTATATCAAAACCAGTCACTCTACAGAATTTGCCTTAAACAGCAACGCAAGCTGTAAGAAACACAAATGTGATTAAACCAGGCATGTATCGAATTGCAAGTAGTACAACATAAACTAAAGCACTACAGTTGACTCAGACTTCTAGGAATACTAATCCTCGCGTGTCTACATCTACAAGAGTAGCTCACAAAACTAATGTTAGCAGACCATAGCCTAGGAGCAATCAAATGAAAGATAAGGTCCTGCCAAACACTAGTCAAGTAAACTTTAAGAAGACTAAAGTAGAAGACCACTGATCCGTCCAAATTAATATGTATATAATATATAAGTAGATACGTACTAATAAGGATAGAAACAATTATAGTATAGTTAGTATTTTCCGTCGGGTTTTTAGAAACGAACTTTTAACCAAAGCTGTCTTGTAAAACCTCCCGGGTCGTTTTCCCTCGACGAAATGTGAATTGAAAATAGGCTAAGTCCGTGATCGCGCGTTTTGAATGGTTTTAACAAGAGTTGAATTGGGTTTTTTTTAAATCCTACTAAATATAAATGACAAGTAGATAAATGCACGGCAACTAATAAG
>BQNB010025835.1:0-59207 GCA_026074375.1 Tanacetum coccineum
GTACCTTATGCATTGGCTCATCATCAAATATTGGTCTAGAATTGTCAACTTGATCTGGATTAACCTCTTGAATCTGTGCCATGTACATATAATGTGCTTCCAATTCTTGTTCTTCAGACTCGTCATCAGTATCATCCTTCCAATCAGCTTGTTCTGCATTCAACTGAACCCCAGCTTCCTCTTGTTTACACAATAACATCTTTTCCTTGTGATAAGCTGCATCCTTTACTCGTTTTGGTTTCTGACATTCCCTTGATACATGTCCATATTCCTTGCAGTTGTAACACTGAATCCCAGACTTTTGCACTACCGGAGTACCTACATTTTCCCTAGCCCCAGCAACATTGACTGCCCTCTGATTATCATACCCAGTTCCTCTGTTGATTCTTGGAGAATTATCTTGATTAGCTCGACTGGTGTTTGATGAAGTTCGAAGGTTGTTGTTGGTAGGTTTGTAGATTTTCTTGAACGAGAGAGAAATTAAAGCCATGAGTTTGTCAATCTCCTTTTCCTTTGACATTTCCTCATCTTCAGTAACCGTAGCAGGTTCTGGATCATAAGTAGGAGCAGAAGAGGTAACAATTGCTTTTCCTCTGTTTCTGGTAGACTGTTGCGATCTGTTGGAGGAATATTGAGTGTTTTGAGTAGGATGGTTTTGATGATGGTAAACTGGTTGTTGTTGAGCAACAAGTGCAAGTGGATTAGCAGTACGTGCCATTCTTTCAGCTCTTATCTCATTGACTTCATTCTGGTGTTGCTTCAGAATGTCATAAAGCTTGTGATAGGAGACAGTCTTCAGCTCTTGACTCTGCTTAACAAGTGTCACAAACCTTTGCCATTCTGGTTGTAATTGAAGTAAGAACTGGACATTCACTTGATGATTAGTAACATGACACTGATTTCGGACAAGCTCATTCATCATCTTGTAAAACCGTGAGTAATACGATTCAAGTGATTCACCATCCCGTGATGTGAATTTTCCAAACTCCCAATATAAATTGGTTTTAAGATCTTGAACATTGATTGATTCACCTTGTTTCAACCTTTCAATGGCTTTCCACATTTCACATGCATTCGGACAAGCATCAACTGTGGAGTAGATATCGTTATCTATCCCTGTGAGTATGATCTGAACGGCTTCAGCTTCAACATTCAGTTGATCTCGTATGTCTTGTGAAACATTCTTATAGTTCTCCATATACCTCTCTATAGTTGTTTCAGAACTACCTTCAGCAACTGGAACTGTCTTCTCAGCCCATTGATACGTGTATGGTAGATTTTAGAGACAATAGTGGATGAGTTCACTGTTAGGTTTGGTGTCAATGTATCTCTTGATTATGGATTTCCACTAAACGTAATTACCCGGTGCCAACATTGGTGGACGATCTTTGCTACCCGCTTCCATGATAGCATTATGAAGAGCATTTGATGATTGAGTTTGCAAATTGGTATTTGAATTTGACATTTTGATGAAGTTGTGGTAAATGGATATCGGATCTTAAGTGTTATGAAGTGATTGATTGTGGTTTTAAATGAATTAACGTTCACGGGATTTTACAAATCTTTGATTAAAACCGAGAAAAGAATCGTATCTTTCGCGGGATTTTACAAAATCAAGAAGAAACCGTGAATGAATAATTAATTTGACGTTTTAAGTATGATTAAGTTGATTGTTGGTTTGATAGGTTGTGTTTGTTAAGTCCAAAATGATGTTTTAAGTCCTTCAAGTTTGTTTGTCTTGATGTTATGTTTTGATTAAACGGTGATTAATAGATTCCCAAATTCGGTCAAATACCACCTGATGCGCGGATCGACCTTCGCGGTAAGGTCGAAATTTTTTCCGGGAAATTAGGGTTTCAAAACATAGGTTTTCAATGGACAAAACGCAATGACTTTAGTCAAAACGCAACAACTTGTTGGTCAAAACGCAATGATTCTTGGTCAAAACGCAATTGGTCAAAACGCAACGAGTCTTGGTCAAAACGCAATTGGTCAAAACGCAACGAGTCTTGGTCAAAACGCAACGAATGTTGGTCAAAACGCAACGAGTCTTGGTCAAAACGCAATTGGTCAAAACGCAACGAGTCTTGGTCAAAACGCAACGAATGTTGGTCAAAACGCAACGAGTCTTGGTCAAAACGCAATCAATAAATTAATTGGGCAGAGTTTCTCTTAGTCAAAACGCAGTGATGGTCTTCAAAACGCAACCTGTGGAGACAAAACGCAACATACAAAACGCAACGACTTAAGAATCAAAACGCAATGACTCCGATCAAAACGCAATGACTTTAGTCAAAACGCAATGAATCTAGTCAAAACGCAACGA
This sequence comes from Tanacetum coccineum, assembly GCA_026074375.1. Classification (NCBI taxonomy): domain Eukaryota; kingdom Viridiplantae; phylum Streptophyta; class Magnoliopsida; order Asterales; family Asteraceae; genus Tanacetum; species Tanacetum coccineum. The sequence continues at coordinate 2,327 of BQNB010025835.1, forward strand.
CAAACACTTCTTTAGATAGTCAAAACGCAGCCAAGAAAAAAATCTTCAAACTTTCTTGTAAGCTACGAAATGATGTTAAAACCTTTTAGTAATGATGCAAGGAAGTGATCTAAGCCCAAAAGTACAAGTCTTTACACATTTAACCACGAAACAAAGATCAAAGTTGATTTTTTTTCTTTATTTTGAACCAAAGAAAAAAAAACCAATAAACCTACGAAATTTAATCACTAAACACCCCTTTAGCTCTGGTACCACATGTTATCCCACTAGTTTAATCCATTACACAACTATAATCTATACCAAGATGCTAGAAAATGAGAAGAAATCTTAGAGAGAGAAACAAGAAAGAAAGTTAGATTAGAGAAAAAATGGGAAGTTACAAGTGATGGGAAAAGTAACCAACACTCTTCACCAAGTGTGGTGAAGGGATATTCATACCCTAACCTTTTAGTAGGCTAATGGGCTTTCTTAACGGGCCGGGCTTGGCTAAACTTGGGCTTTCACCCTTAACATGGACAACATTAGATTACAAACCACGCCCGATGATACCCGACTAGCCTATTACATAACAAGACCTATTTGACTTAATGAGACCGATAACATTCTTGTTTGACTTAATATAATTAAGGCTAACACTTTGTCATCTTGCCAGATGAACAAGATTTGCATTTATCAAAAGATTCATCATCCGTTGATTTTAACAGCCCGTCTTGTTGCAGCTGTTTAATACGTTTCTTGTTTATATGAGCAAGACGACAGTGCCATAGATAAGTGGAGTCCAAGTTATGCTTGACTCTTTTATTGCTAACATTATAAATAGAATTAACATTTGGTACAAGATCATGCATATCAATTTCATAAATACCATTACGAGGAACAGCATTAAAATAAAGAACACCATTCTTTGAAACTGAAATTCCACAATCCGTAAAACATTGAACAAATCCATTGTCAACCAAACGAGAAACTGAAACTACACCTCTAGTTATAGTAGGTGCATAATGACAATTGTCTAAACAAATCACAAGGCCATTAGGTAAAACTAAGTCAAAACTTCCGATTGCTTCTACTTGTGCACGAACACCATTGCCCACGTACAAGTAAAGAGCTCCTTGTTTCAGCTTCCTTTCAATCCTAAATCCCTGTTTTGTAATACATATGTTAGTACCACAACCAGTGTCATACACCCAGGAGTTATTATTAGGAAAAGAAAATAATTCTATTGTGAAGATACCCGAAGAACTGGCAGAGCCAACTTGCTTCCTCTTCTTCTGCAACTCAGCAAGATACACAGGACAGTTCCTTTTCCAATGTCCTACCTCCTTACAGTGGTGGCAGGCATCATCCTTAGTTGGGCGCTCCTTAGCAGTAGGCTTAGGGTTGTTGGGCTTGGGGATATAAACCTTCTTATCCTTTCCCTTGCCATTAACCTTATTCTTGCCTTTTGCATTAAGCGATTTTTTATTGGCCTTCTGGATTTTACCACTTTTAATCATCATTACTTGTGGTGTTTCAGCCTTCTTAGGTAAACCCTTCTCATACTCAATAAGCATAACATGAATTTCACCAATTGTCTTCCCCATGTTATGCATATTGTAATTTCTTACAAATCCCACAAAATCTTTAGTAAGGCCATTAAGGATTAAGCCTACTGAGATATCCTGTGGTAGCATATAACCAAGACGTTCCAGTTGCTCCACATATCCTTTCATCTTAAGGACATAGTCAGCAACTGATTTACCCTCCTCTTGTTTGCAAGCATGGAAAGATTGGATTAAGTCAAACTTCTCCACTCCAGCTTGTTTCTCAAACATAGATCTAAGCTCCTGAATCATGTCATACGGATAGTGCAATTCAAACTGTCTATGTAGTTCAGGGGTCATACTCCCAAGCATAAGACAAGCAATTTCAGTATGAGCATCATATAGAGCTGTCCACTGAGCCACAATGTTAGGTTCAGCACCAGCCTCAGGAGCAGGAGGTAAAGGCTGTTCAATGACATGCATTTTCTTCTCGACTCTCAAGACTAACTTAAGTCGAGCAAACCAGTCATTGAAGTTATTACCAGAAAGTTTTTCTTTTTCAAACATCGACCTGAAAGCCGAATGGTTTATGTTTTGAACAGGTAGTGCCATCTACAAAAACATAAAAGTTCAAGAATTAGTATTTTCGATAATACTCCTTGAAGAAAATTAATTACCCATGTTTAATTAAATAAACAATTAATTTCCTAAGGTTAGGACCCAACTTGACATACCCCCACCACATCAGTTGATCTGCTAGTGATGGTGTATTCAAAAGGTAATCAACGATTGATAATTCACAACTTTTGCAATTCCTAAACCATATGGGACTTACTTTATTACAATAATATCTAGTAAGCATGTTTCATCCCATCTATGCCGCGTGTTAACAGGTCTAACCACAACAACGCTAAGTCGTCCAATTTTAAAACAGTAATTATGTAACACTCACCGTCTCACGGAAAAGCGTATAATTACCTTGTGATTGCAAATCTACATGCGTCTCACGCATAGGTAAAGAGCAGTCTACAAGTGTCTTTATAAATTGGATGGCAAAAACTTAGTTGAAAAAGGGTATTTTATTTGACGTGTCAAATATGTACGAAGAAGCATGCATACATCTTCGTAACATTTATTTTAATAAAAACTTTTACTCAATTAAGTTATTATTACGGTATCACCTATTATCCTTGTATCTTATACATAAATAGTGATACCTTAAAATTGACGATTCAACGTGTGTTTAAATGTAAAGATTTTCTTTTTATCGCGGGAAAAGATTAAAGAATGATTAAAAATCATTCAAACCCTAGACCATTCGCGACTTCCTACATAGTATACAAGGTAAGGAAACTACAACGTAGTCAGGTATTATAGGGTAATGGTATCTACAAGACCGAAGTCTTGATGAGTCTCCCCGAACCTTATCCTTGCAACTATATAGTACTTTTGCAAATTACGTCATTGATAAAAATTAAAACTTTAATTTAAAACACATTATGAACTATAAATTGCTAGTCTAATCATGGAAGATTTTACACCGGATGTAAGCCGGATCCATTTTTGACTTTTTGCAATATATAGTCCATGATAAATCTTATTTCGATAATCATTAGTCATGTTTATTTTTGTTTTCAGAAAAACTCTTTTATTTTCTCACAAGTCAAGAACTTAAAATAAAACCAATAAACATCAACTAAACTAAATAACATTTATTTAAACACACTTAACAATTAAGGCATGCAAACATTAAATATGATCCTAATTATCTAATAATAAAACATGCATTTATTCATATAAGGCTCCTTCGTCCTATAAACTCCGGCCACATACATCGAATCAATCGATTGCGTAAGCCTTATATAAATAAATACCACATAGCACATAAAACCTTTTAACTATTTTTAGGCCCCATTGATTCACTAATAAGGGTCTTCCCGAATTCATGAATCAAGGATCTTACCAGTTAAGAAAATATTTAAAATTATGTGTATTTTAATCATATTTAAAACAAATCTTTTTAACAATTAACAAGATTATAATATCAAATATCAATCCATGATAAATTTGCATGATTTTATCATGGATCCATATTAACAATTAACAATTAACAATTAATATATCATGATTTTATATAAAATTGCATACAACCTAAATCTCGTCTAATTAATTTTATTAACCTTCAAGATCAAATCTTTTTAACAAAAAAAAAACCGCCCACCGGGGCATTTAAAATTAATCACGAAACCCTAATTTGTCCAATTTAATTTCTTGTAATTAAAGATTCTACACGATGGCTCGTGATGCCACTGTTGGGTTTTATAACCTAATTAACAATTAATTAACACGAGTACGCAGCGGAATAAATGATCACGTGTAGAACACAATAATTAACAAGATAGAAAATATGTACCTTTTAGCACGAAACGATACACCGTTTAAAGGTAACCGTAAACACCGTCTTCTTTATACGCGTGTGTATAATACAACGCGTAACCACTAGAATCAAAATATGATTCCTCTAAGCTTCCACACACTATACGTTCTTAGCAAACGACGAGGTATGCTAGTACTAGTAGTGTATAACAAACGTTCTTATTCGTCTCTTGAATCTATCAACTTACGAACAATAATCACCAAAAGGTGATGATCGAATACAAAACAAAAAAACTCAAAGGTGTTTGTTTGTTACTGTTGATCGAATGAAGAAAAAACAAAGATTCCAAGATCTTTGAAAACCAGTCAACAAAAGAAGAAGAAAATCGAATTTAAAGTTTAGGTTTTAAGTTAATAAAATAATGAAACACTTAAACTTATATTTATAGATTTGATCTTCTAATCCTTGTGGGATTACTTCTCTTGCCGACTAGGGATTAAAAAGAGTAAACCAAACCCTTTAAACTTCGGTTTATTAATAATTAGCCCCTCACGTTTAACCATTAAACGTTTAACTAATTATTTAATACTCGTTAACTTTTAACGATCGTTTGTTATACATTTAATATATATTACATTAATATATTTTCTCGTCATTTAACATATAAACGTGTGCGTCCCCTTAGGTTCGAAAATATTTTCGGACATATATTAATTCATATATGGTCATAATCCAACACTTTCATCCATGACTCCAAAATACCATCCTAATCAGATTCGACTTTTACAAATTCAGTACGAAAGTGCTTCCAATGAGCTTTGTTTCCACTTCCAGACTTCTTTTCACAATGTTTCCTAACCATAGTCCATGTACCTTGACATCTCTTTGTCGACCTCCTTACCCAAACCTTTCTAGCCTCTTCCAGAACCATTGTTTCCTCATATTGATATTGATCCTACATAAATCATAATTGATATTAATGCATCATCTTTTAAAAACTTTAATAAACACAAAAACATATTGTAAATCTACCAGAAAGCATTGGTAAAGAAGATCCACAAACTCATCATCAAGATGACCCTACTGAGTTTGAGTCCCACGAAAATGTGCCTTGAAGTCTTTCGTGATTGAGATTGCAACACATGCTTCTAGATACCTGCACAATAGACAATACACGTATCAACTACTAAATCATAACAAAATAAATAATCATATGAGTTTATACTGTTAGCCCGTATATTTGCATATGTGTTGTAGTGGGCTCAAGCCCGGTTCTAGAATTATCTATGTATCTATATTTATTGTACTGTATTTTGGTGATAATCAATGAATAAACAATCATTCCCTACTTACATGGTATCACAGTCAACGATCCTCACCAAAACCCTAAAACAGCCATCACTTTCATATGGTTAATCGACAACGGATTAATTTTAGAATAATACATGTATTTTTCATGGAATTTAAACATACACCATATAGGATACAATTTATATATAAACATAACAATAATACCAACGTTTATCATTATCATAAAAATAAAATGTTGTCAAACCCTTTTCCAAGTACTAAAATCATAGATCTAATGGAAACTTACTACGCAGGAGAAGCCCTAATGCCCCTGGCATGTTGAGGTTAGCTTCCTCTTGTATAAGCTTTGTAAAAGGATTAGCTAGATTGTTATCTGTGTGACTTTATGTATCCTTATTTTGCCCAGTTCAACACAACTCGGCGAACATAATGATATCGTTTTGAATTGTGTCTGGCGCCTTTTCTGAACTCCCGTTCATAGCATAATGAAATGCAAGGATGAATTGTCGCAGTAGTACATATTTAAAGGTTCATTTATCCGTTGGTATAATACAAGCCCTGAGATAAAATTCCTAATCCAAACAGCTTCCTCCTATGGCAGCTTATGATGCAGCTATGTATTCAGATTTTTAGGATTCTTGTAGCAGGAACATTGTAGTAGTACTTTGCTTAGAGCTTTTCCATTCTACTGTGCCTCCATTCTAAACGAAGACGTATCTTGTCTGAGATTTTGTGTCATCTCTATCAGTCTCGAATCCAGCATCCGCATATAGCATTCAACTCTAAGTTCCGTGCTGATAGGATTTCCACCTTAATTCCAAGGAAATAGTCTTTAATATTCTTAAAATATTAAGAATGTTTTCACAGAGTCCAGTGAGGTTCACCTTGGATTATGTTGGTAAAATCGGCTTGTCTATTTTGCGCGAATGCAACATCAGGGTCTAGTCAGATCTAACCGCTTACATGATGGATCCTACGCCGAAGCATTATGGGACATTCTTCTTGCAGATTTACCTCTTTAGGCGGATTGTGCAACCTGGTGATTTGTTCAAGTCAAGTCTTTTCTTGCCTAGTGGCGATATGACCCACGTTTGGAATTATCTTTTTATATCTCTTCAAGATTCTTATCATGTAAGCATTTTGACAAAGTCCAATTAATCGCTTCGTCTATCTCTAAGTATTTTTGATTCCAAGACTAAATGCTGCTTCTCTCAAATCCTTCATGGCAGAACAAACTCTTCCAAGTAATCCTTTTACACTTTAAACTCAGGAATTGATTTCCCATGATGATTATGTCATCAACATACAAGATGAGGAATGTAACATTTCTCCCACTAGCCTTTTGATATACACATGGTCATCAAGATTTGAGTAAATCCAAACTTTTGATTTCCTATCAAATCTTTATTCCAGCTTCTTGTTGCTTGCTTAAGTCCTAAATTGGATCTTTGAAGCTTGCATTAATGGTCTGGGATGATTAGGATCAAACAAAATCTGCAGGTTGCACCCATATAAGATTTTCTTCACCAAGGTAACCATTTATGGAAATTTTGAAGGATGTTTTATACATCCATTTGCCATATCTCATAAATCATAGTTTTTTGCTGCTATAGATATGAGTATTATTAATAGCTCTAATGTCAGCGAACAGGTTAGAGAACGTTTCTTCATAATCAACCCCATAGAGTTGAGTGTAACCCTTTGCTACAAGACGAGCTTTATAGGTGTGTACAATGCCATCCATGTCAGTATTTTTCTTAAAAAGCCACCTGCTCCCTACGGTCTTACAAACAAGGAGGAAGATCGACTAGGTCCATACCTTATATGTTGCCTGCAGGAATTGTATTATTCCGCATTCCATTGCATCAATCCACTTATTAGATTCTGAATCTACTTGCGGCTTTATCAGCTGCGGGTCTCATTGAAGATATCTTAGTATGCTCCTACCACCTCTTCATTTAGAACGCATAAAGCGGGTTGTTGAGCTCGATGTGTCACTTTCGGACCTACAAATCGGAATCACTTCCTCTTGTGGTGGTTCAAAACCCTCCACCTATTGAGGAATGTTGCTAATGATTTCAGAAGGTGTTGTATCTTCTTCTTCTTGAATTTCTTCAAGATCTACGCCCTCCTACTGATTTTTTGTCTTATGGACGCTTCTCAAAGAAGAATTTCGATACCTCTGCAACAACAATTTTAGTTTCAGGTGGGAAGTAGAAAATAGTAACCCTATTGTTCCTTTGGGTATACTATGTGATGATTACCACTTAACAGATATTTGTTCTGGTTGGTAGGGCGTTATCTCTCTTGCACAACGAGCCTCACTTCTCCAAACTTTAAGTAAACAGTTTGGAACATTTTTCCATTCAACAGTTCATATGGTGTTTTGTCACAACTTCTTAGATTGGAACTTATTGAGAATGCGTTGTTGCAGACTCTAGAGACATAATCCTAAAAGGATAAGGTAGAGTTGTAAGATTCATCATCGATCTACCAATTATAAAAAAGTGCGGTTTCTCATCTCCAGGACACTCTATTTGTTGTCGGTGTGTATGGAGGAGTAAGTGTTTGAAACATTCCATTAGCTTTTAGATAATCTTATAAACTCTTGGCTTATGTATCTGCCACTCCACGATCCTGATCGTATTGCCTTATGGTATTACCCGGAGTTGATTTTCAACTTCATTTTTAAACACTATTGAACGTTTCAAAACCTCATGTTTATGTTTAAGATGATAAACATAACCATAAAAAAAAATAATCGATATAATCATCTACTGTGATTGTAATGAAGTAGCTAGCACCTTGTCTTGACATCATGTCTAGTGGACCACATACGTCAAGTATGTATTATTCCAAGAGATCTTTTCTCTTTCGTTAATATGAGGGAAAAGGTTTCTTTGTCATCTTGCCAGATAAACAAGATTTGCATTTATCAAAGATCATCATCCGTTGACTTTAACAGACCATCTTGTTTTGCAGCTGTTATAATACGTTTCTCTGTTTATATGTGCAAGACGTCATGTGCCTTTAAGATTAGTCAGAGTCCAAGTTATGCTTGATCTTTTATTGACTAACATTATAAAATAGAATTAAACTTTTTGTACAAGATCTTGCTATCATTTTCATAAATACCATTACGAGAACTACATTAAAATATAAGAAACCATTCTTTGAAACTGAATTCACTATCCGTTAAAAACATGAACAAATCATTGCCAACTCAAACGAGAAACTGGAAAGTACACTCTAGTTATAGTAGGTGGCTAATGTCTCAATTGTCTAATAAAATCCCACAAGCCATTAGGGTAAACTTAAGTCAAAACTTTCCAATTGCTTCCTACTTGTGCACGAGAAAACCATTTGCCGTTACAAGTCAAAGAGATCCTTGTTTCAGCTTCCTTTCGATCCTAAATCCTGTGTTGTTAATACATTTGACTTAGTACCACAACCAGTGTCTATACACATGAGTTATTCATTAGGAAAAGAAATAATTCTATTGTGCAAGATACCCGAAGAACTGGCAGAGAGCAACTTGCTTCCTCTTCTTCTGCAACTCAGCAAGATACCACAGGACAATTCCTTTTCCAATTGTCCTATCTCTCCTTGTACAGTTGGTGGCAGGCATCATCCTTAGCTGGGCGCTCCTTAGCAGTAGACTTTAGGGTTGTTGGGCTTGAGGACTTAAACTTATTTTCCTTTCCCTTGCCATTAACCTTATTCTTGCCTCTTTGCATTAAGTGATTTCTTATTGGCCTTTCTGCGATTTCCACTTTTAATCATCATTACTTGTGGTAGTTTCGCCATTCTTAAGGTAAACCCTTTCATAATCATAAGAATAGCATGAATTTCACATATTGTCTGTTCACCTATGTTATGCATATTTGTTATTTCTTACCAAATCCCACACAAATCCTTTAGTAAGGCCAATTAAGAATTAAGCTACTGTGATATACTGTGGTAGCATATAATCCAAGACGTTCCTGTGGCTCCACATTTCCATTTCAGTCCTTAAGCGACTTAGTCAGCAATGATTTCCACCTCTTGTTTGCAAGCATGATAAAGATTGGACTTAAGTCAAATGCTCCACTCCAGCTTGTTTCTCAAAAATAGATTAAGTTGAAATCTTGTCATACGAATTCAGTTGCAAATTCAAACTGCTCTATGTAGTTCAAGGGGGGTCATACTCCCAAGCATAAGACAAGCTATTTCAGTATGAGCATATTATTAGAGCTGTCCACTGAGACAATGTTTGTAGCACCAGCCTCTGGAGCAGGAGGTAAAAGGCTGTTCTAGACATGCATTTTCTTCTAGATCTCAAGACTAACTTAAGTCGAGCAAAGCAGTCATTGAAGTTATTTACCCAGAAAGTTTTCTTTTTCAAACATCGACCTTGAAAGCCGAGATGGTTTATGTTTGAACAGGTATTGCCATCTACAAACATAAAAGTTCAAGAATTAGTATTTTTCGATAATATACTTGAAGAAACTTTAATTTACCCTGTTTGTGAAATAAACTAATTAATTTCATACAAGGGTCTAGGATCCCACCTTGAAACATTACCCTCACCAATCAGTTGATTTGCTGTGATGGTGTTTAAATGGTAATCAACGATTGATAATTCATAACTTTTGACAATTTCTAAACACACATGCGGACTTCTTTTATATTCATTAATATATAGTAGCATGTCTTCATCCCATCTATACTATCGTGTTAACCAGGTCTAACCACAACACAACTGCTTTTGTCCGTCCCAATTTAAAACAGTAATTATGTAACATCACCGTCTCACGGAAAGCGTTATAATTACCTTGTGATTGATATTTACATAGCGTCTCACGCATAGTAAAGAGCAGTCTAAAGTGTCTTTATTAATTGGATGGCAAAAACTTAGTTGAAAAAGGGTATTCTTATTTGACTGTGTCAAAAAAAAATACGTACGAAGAGCTTGCAGACCATCTCGTAACATTATTTTAATAAAAACTTCTTACTCTAATTTAAGTTATTAATTTTCGGTTTTCACTATACTATCCTTGTTTATCCTTATACTTAAAAATAGTGACTACTTTTAAATATTGACGAATCAAAGTGTGTTTAATATGTAAGATTTTCAGTTATATCGCGGAAAAGATTAAAGAATGATTAATAAATAATTCAATCCCTGACCATTCGCGACTTCTCACTCCTACACATAGTATACAAGGTAAGGATACTACAACGTAGTCAGGTTTTATAAGGTAATAGTATCTCTCTCCCTAAAATCCCACAAGACCGAAGTCTTATTGAGTTCCCGATAACCTTTTCCTGACAACTTACATATAAGTACTTTTGCAAAATTACGTCCAATAATAGAAAAAATTAAAAACTTTAATTTTTTAAAACACATTTATGAACTATAAATTGCTATTTCTAATCAGGGAAGATTTTACACCGGATGTAAGCACGGATCCAATTTTTGGTAACTTTTTGCTTTATATAGCCATGATAAATCTGATTTCGATAATCATTAGTCATGTTTATTTTTGTTTTCAGAAACTCTTTTATTTTCTCACAAGTCAAGAACTTAAAATAAAAACAAATAAACATCAACTAAACTAAATAACATTTATTTAACTCTCTTAACAATTAAGGCATGCAAACATTATAACATAATGTTCCTAATTATCTAATAATAAAACTGTATTTATTCATATAAGGCTCCTTCGTCCTAATAATAAACTACGGCCCAAATACATCGAAAGAATTCGATTGCGATTTAGCCATTTATTAAATAATATACAATAACACATAAACTTTTTAACTAATTTTAGGCCCCATTGATTCAATTAATAAGGGTCTTCCCGAATTCACGAATCATGGGAATTTACGAGTTAAGAAAATATTTTTACTTTATGTGTATTTTATCATATTTAAACAAATCTGTTTTAACTATTACAAGATTATAATATCTAATATCACTTCATGATAAATTTGACAATGATTTTATATGACATCCTTATTAACATAACAAAACTTAAACAATTAACAATTAATATATCATGTGTTATATAAATTTGTCATCAACCTAAATTTCGTCTAATTAATTTTTATTAACCATCAAGATCAATCTCTTTTTACAAAAAACCGCCCACGGGGATTTAAAATTAATCACGAAACCGCTAATTTATCCAATTTAATTTAATGTAATTAAGATTCTACACGATGGCTGATGATACCACTGTTGGGTTTTATAACACTAAGTTATCAATTTAATTAATACGAGTTCGCTGCGGAATAAATGATAACGTGTTTGAAATCTATAAACTAAACAAGATAGAAATATGTACCTTTTAGCACCGAAACGAATACACCGTTTAAAGTATCACGTAAACACCGTCTTATTTATACCGCGTGTGTATAATACAAGCGTAAACCACTAGAAATCAAGGTCATGATTCCTCTAAGCTTCCATCACTCTATACGTTATTAGCAAATGACGAAGTATGATTCGTACTAGTAGTGTATAACAAACGTTCTTATTTTTTTTGTCTCCTGAATCTATCAACCTTACGACAACAATAATAACCAAAGGTTGAATCGATTAGATTCAAAATCAAAAAAAACTCAAAAGGTGTTTGTTTGTTACTGTTGATCGAATGAAGAAAAAACAAAGATTCCAAGATCTTTGAAAACCAGTCAACAAAAGAAGAAGAAAATCGAATTTAAAGTTTAGGTTTTTTAAGTTAATCAAATAATGAAACACTTAAACTTATATTTATAGATTTGATCTTCTAATCCTTGTGGGATTACTTCTCTGCAGGACTATTGGATTAAAAAGATAACCAAACCCTTTTATAACTTCGAGTTTATTATAATTAGCCCCTTTATTTAACCATTAAAACGTTCTAACTAATTATTTATTATCTGTTAACTTTTTAACGATCGTTTCGTTCTTTCTCTTTCTCCTTTTTCCATTTGTTATACATTTACTATATATTACTTTAATATTATTTCTCGTCATTTAAATATAAACGTGTGCATCCCCTTAGGTTCGAAAATATTTTCGGACATATATTAATTCATATATGGTCATAATCCAACACTTTCATCCATGACTCCAAAATACCATCCTAATCAGATTCGACTTTTACAAATTCAGGACGAAAGTGCTTCCAATGAGCTTTGTTTCCACTTCCAGACTTCTTTTCACAATGTTTCCAAACCATAGTCCATGTACCTTGACATCTCTTTGTCGACCTCCTTACCCAAACCTTTCTAGCCTCTTCCAGAAACCATTGTTTCCTCATATTGATATTGATCCTACATAAATCATAATTGATTTTAATGCTTCTTCTTTAAAAACTTTAAATAAATCACATAATCATATTGTAAAATCATCTACCAGAAAGCATTGGTTAAAGAAGATCCACATACTCATCATCAAGATGACCCTACATGTGTTGGGTCCACGAAATGTTGCTTGAAGTCTTTCGTGATTGAGATTGCAACACATGCTTCTAGATACCTGCACAATAGACAATACACGTATCAACTACTAAATCATAACAAAATAAATAATCATATGAGTTTATACTGTTAGCCCGTATATTTGCATATGTGTTGTAGTGGGCTCAAGCCCGGTTCTAGAATTATCTATGTATCTATATTTATTGTACTGTATTTTGGTGATAATCAATGAATAAACAATCATTCCCTACTTACATGGTATCACAGTCAACGATCCTCACCAAAACCCTAAAACAGCCGTCACTTTTCTTTTCCTGTTGAACTCTTTGATTTGTGTTGGTGAGTGTGCTAGGTCATTACTCACGCAAAATCGTTTTTTCTCTAAGTCGTTTTTCCAGTGTTCCGGTATCTTTGGTGTGCTTTAGGTCGCGAAGTCTCAATTGTGCAAGGTCACGTTTTATTTTGGTTTACTTCCTTTGTTTATACCTCTGAGAAGTCCCCTACAAACTCAAACCCTCGCATCACCTTAATCATTCGCATATCATCTCATCATGACAGGAACAAACAACAACCCAGTGATCACTCTATTGGAGAAGCTGTCACTTGTCACACACCACCACCTCCTTACAAGAGTCCCGGTCAAGCTCGATCTTGAAGATTGGAATTTTGGCTCATGGGAATTCTTCTTTGACCAATTATGTTACAGTTATGATGTGCAAAAATACATACATGGCACCCCCACTGAAACTGGTATGAGTACCCCTACCCCACTCACACCCGACGAACTCAAAGTGGACAAGGTCATACTTTCATGGATCTTCGCGACCCTCTCAGACCCGCTCCAAAAACGATTGGTCGTGGAACGTCCCACTACCGCTAAGGCAGCTTGGGATTTCATATCCACCATTGTCAAAGATAATAAACGCTCACGCACCAACGCATTAAAGGCGGAATTACGATCTATTAAGCTCGGTGATTTAAGTATGGAATCATACTTCCAAAGGATTGACTCAATCGTTAACGTTTTGACGAGTCTTGACTCCCGTGTTAACGATGAAGATCTCGTTCACTATGCCCTTGAAGGTCTTCCCGACAAATATGACCAAGTTTGTGGATACATGCACCACAAAGATGTCTTTCCTGACCTTAAAACCGCACGCTCCATGTTGATCACCGAGGAGATGAGGCTCAAGTCCAAGTCGCTATCTCTACCTGTGGATTCATCGTCCTCGTCTCCTATAGTGCTTATGGCTGACTCAGGTAATTCCCGTCACTCCTATACACCTCAAGCTACTCCACAAGTTAAATCTTGGAGACCTTGTTTTAATTTCGCCAAAGGGACTTGTCGGTTTGGTGACGGGTGCAAATTTGTCCATGATGTGACTGTTAAACCTAATATGCATGGTACTGTTGAAAAGAAAAAGGATAACACTGAAGACTTATTAGTTAAAATATTGGGACGTTTGGGGTTGGACAACTCGCATGGTAACTCTTCAAAATCAACCAATGACAAACCTAGTACCCCTACTGTGTATTATACTAGCACTAGTCCTGGCCCAGTTAGCCATCCCATTTCCCAGCCCACTATGCAAGCCTCTAATGTTGGTCCACCTCCTGGTTTTACCTATGTCCCGACCCACTACACTGGTCCAACCGTGTATCCCAATAAGGCCCCAACCCAACTACTAGGCCCAACACAATTTGTGCAGCCCATTACTCAGCCTGGCACAACTCAGTTTCCACAACAGGCCCAACAACCTGTTAACTATGTGATGCCGGCTCAAACAGTTCCTTCGGCCCAGTTTGTGAATCAGGCCCAACAGGCTCACACCGGATCCACGGAGACCATTTTGCCTCATGCATTTACTGCCGGAACTCTCCACGATCCCACTACTGGTGCTTGGAATATGGACACAGGTGCGAGTTCTCATTTAAATAATTCTGTCACTAGTCTTAGTTCTATTTTTAATTCGTGTATATATCCGTCCGTTTCGGTTGGTGACGGTCACTCCATACCCGTCACTAATACGGGCCATAGCATTTTGCCAACTCCGTTCAAAAATCTTCACCTAAAGAATGTTCTGATTACACCTCACATTGTTAAAAATTTAATTTATGTTCGTCAATTCGTTCGTGATAATAATTGCACTATTGAATTTGACGCTTTTGGTTTTTCTGTTAAGGACTTCATGACGCGTCGGGTGCTTCTCCGATGTGATAGTACCGGGGACTTGTATCCGGTCACAGCTCCGTCTCCAATTCCACAGGCTTTCCTTGTGAGTCAGCATACGTGGCATCAACGTCTTGGACATCCAGGAAGTGAAGTGCTACGTCGCCTCGTTTCTCATAAATTTATTTCCTGTAATAAAGAGAAGCCTCCCGTCCTTTGCCATGCTTGTCAACTTGGCAAGCACGTGAGGCTTCCATTTGCTAGTTCCAGTACTTTGGTTACTTCCTGTTTTGACATCATTCACTCGGATGTGTGGACTTCACCCATTCCGAGTCTTTCCGGTTATAAGTATTATGTTTTGTTTTTGGATCATTACTCGCAATTTGTTTGGGCTTATCCTTTGCTTAATAAGTCTGATGTGTTGTCTAAATTTATATTATTTCGTACATACGTTCACACTCAGTTTAAATGTGAAATTAAATCGTTTCAGTGTGATCATGGTGGTGAATTCGACAATCGTAACCTACATAAACTATTTTCTGACAATGGGATCCAGTTTCGTTTCTCATGTCCCAAAACCTCTCAACAAAATGGTAAATCCGAACGCATGGTTCGCACCATAAATAACCTCATCCGTACCTTACTTTTCCAAGCCAATCTTCCACCTACCTTTTGGGTTGAAGCTCTTAACATGGCCATACACTTACTCAATATTTTACCATCCACCGCTATAAACAACGAAATACCATACACCCGTTTGTTCGCCAAAAATCCAGACTATAGCCTTTTACGCACATTTGGGTGTCTATGTTACCCTCACCTTTTTCCTCATCACAAACTTGAACCACGGGCCACACCCTCGATCTTCTTGGGATACGCATCCAATCATCGTGGGTATCGATGTCTTGAGTTGAAAACCAACAAAATTATTATATCTCGCCATGTTACATTTGATGAAACCGTTTTTCCATATACCTCCCATCAATCACCCATAGCACCTACCTATGTATTTTTAGATGATTACTACAACCCCATGCTATCAATCCTTCGTTTAACTTCTACCGAGCCCATATCTCCCCATCCTCCAAATACATCCACTGTCCATCCAAATGCTACTACAACCCATTTATCTGCACCGGCCCAAACACATCCCACCTATTTACCGGCTGTTGTGGCTCAACACCAAACACCAATTCATATAACATCCCCTACTAACGCAACCCAAACACAACCATTAGTCCATGACCACGCCGTGGCCCACAACCACACTTCAGCTCAACCAAAATCCCCCTATCTACTGCTCAAAGTCAACACTTACCTCACCAGGTTACTATTCCCTAACCCAATCCTATCTTGAACACGGTTTTGACTCACCCTGTGATCACACGGTCTCATGACGGGACCACTCGTCCTACCTAACGTCTCAATCTTCATGTGTCCTCTATCTCACCTTTAGCTAAATCTTATCGGGATGCGTTTAATAATCCTAATTGGCAAAATGCTATGAATGACGAATATCATGCACTTATTAAAAATAACACTTACACTCTTATGCCTCGTCCTGCAGACGCAAATATTGTTCGTTGCATGTGGTTTTTTCGCCATAAGTATTTGGCGAATGGTACTCTTAGTCGCTACAAAGCTCGTCTTGTAGCATATGGCAGTACACGGTTAGAGGGTGTCGATGTTGATGAGACCTTCAGTCTGGTTGTTAAGCCGGGTACTATTCGGACGGTTCTTAGTTTAGCTATTTCTCAACATTGGCCTGTGCATCAGCTTGATGTCAAGAATGCTTTTTTACATGGTGATTTATTTGAGATAGTTTATATGCATTAGCCTTCAAGTTTTCGGGATTGTGTTCACCCTGACTATGTTTGTTTATTACAGAGGTCTCTTTATGGGCTCAAGTAAGCCCCTCGTGCTTGGTTTTAGAGATTTGTCTTATATGTTACTAGAGTTGGATTTCATCATAGCCGTTGTGACTCATCTTTATTTATTTACAAACAGGGGACATATACTGCTTATCTGTTATTATATGTTGATGATATTGTTCTAACTGCTTCCTCTACCACTTTACTACAATAGCTTATTGGTTCCTTGCATTAGGAATTTTCTATGACAGATTTGGGCTCTCTTAATTATTTTTTGAGCATCTCTGTTACTCGAGAGATTCTTCAGGGATGTTTTTATCTCAGAAGAAATATGCTGTTGAGATTCTTGAGCGGGCTGGTATGGTTAATTGTAATCCCAGTCGGACTCCCGTTGATACTGAGTCCAAGCTAGGTGATACAGGTGATGTGGTTTCTGATCCGACTTTATATCGGAGCCTTGCAGGTTCTCTTCAGTATCTTACTTTTACTAGATTAGATATTTCTTATGCGGTTCAGCAAGTATGCCTTCATATGCATGATCTTCAGGAGCCTCATTTCTTGGATCTTAAAAGGATCTTACGTTATGTTTGTGGTACTTTAGATTATGTTTTGCAGTTATTTTCATCCTCTACTATAGATTTGGTTGCTTATTCAGATGCAGATTGGGCTGGTTGTCCTACTACTAGACGCTCGACTTTAGGTTACTGTGTTTTTCTTGGCAACAACTTACTCTCTTGGTCCTCTAAGCGTCAACCGACACTTTCTCGTTCCAATGCCAAGGCAGAGTATCATGGTGTTGCCAATGCTGTTGTTGAGACTTGTTGGTTGCTCAATTTATTGCGCGAGTTGCATACCCTTTTATCTTTCGCTACGCTTGTCTACTGTGATAATGTCAATGCTGTTTATTTGTCTTGCAATCTAGTTCAGCATTAGCGTACGAAGCACATTGAGATTGATATCCACTTTTTTATGATTTGGTTGATGTTGGTCAGGTTCGGGTTCTTCATGTTCCTTCTTGTTATCAGTTTGTGGATATTTTCACCAAAGGCTTGCCTTCAGCTTTATTTGAGGAGTTTTGGTCCAGTTTGAGCGTCTGGCATCCTCCCGCTCCAACTGCAGGGGGAGTGTTAGCCCGTATATTCGCATATGTGTTGTAGTAGGCTCAAGCCCGGTTATAATATTATCTATGTATCTATACTTATTGTACTATATTTTGGTGATAATCAATCAATAAACAATCATTCCCTACTTACAATTTCTTCATTCTGGATACTAACTAACTGAAGGAATCATCATACTTATCAAACCTATGTGTACCTCTTTTGTCAACTAATCTACTCCTTCGAAAATAAGCTTAGTGATTAACTGATCGGGGAAACATTAATTGAATCAGAAACCTATCTTCTCACGCTTGAATAATTCTTCTCACACCACTTCCCCCTAGAAGTTCAACTGATGCATACTAAAATAACAAGATATCTATTCCCCTATGTGGTTGAACTAGTGCACCCAAAAGTAACAAGTTAAAACACTGATTTTCTCTGCGGTTATGACATTTGTCTTCCCGGAATGGCCTAAAATGAAAGAAGGCTATGGACTCTATCACGTGTACTTGTTGTACATTTTAGTGTATCTACTCCTTCCCCTTTGATGGTTTTGAAACCTTGAAATCAGCAAAACCTTGTACGGACATATACTTGAGATCGTGTTCGAAGAAATAATATGCTTAAATCTATTATGTGAGAATCAACTTCAAGGCTTTTAAAACTATAAAAGTATTTCCAAGCATTGCTAAGTCTTTTACAAACTATGAGGTGTTGGCAATATTGATCGTCTGCAGTTTAAAGCCTGAATTCACTAAGTCTTAAAGTGCAAATAAGTCTCTAAAGTTTGAAACAAATGACATTTAAAGCCCTTGTAGTTAATATAACTTGACTCCCCTTTAAATTGGTATCCGTCATTATCAAAAACTTTATCTGTTTATTCCATGACTTATTTTGAAAGGTCGTTTTAAAATATTATTTGATGACACTTTCTCCCCCTCAAATAATGACCCGTTTTCTATTTAAAGAGTTGTTGTCATTGTTTGAGTGGTCGAATTGTCTTTGAAAATCTTTTTGTGATTACTGAAAACACTGATTCATTGTGAAGATAACTTTTTACCAATAAAAATAAGATTTCTCTTATTTTGACAAATAAATGCACTAATACGTACACTTATTTGAAAGAAAGCACGGGTTGTGTTGCAAAGTAAACACAAGCCTTTGAATGAATATGAAGTAATTCATTCCTGAGAAAAATGAATTTCCCGTTGTAAGGTCAAGTTTTCTTTTTGTCAAAATACTTGTCTTTAAATTGAAGACCGGGTTGCTATCGGAAATAATAGCAAGCTATATGACATGTTTTAAAACATTTTGAACTTCTGCTCGAACTTCATTTACAACCTCGTATCATTATTGAATGACATTTCTAAGGTCGTAAATGTTATCGATTTTCAGAAGACATGTCATGAAAACCTATTTTTGTATTTTTCTAATTTTTTAATTTTGTATTTTCTTTTCTGGTTTTATATTTTTATATTTTCTTATATACATATAATACACAGGATATACCACGAGTTGCCACCATTACTCGTCCTCTTCCTCTGTCAGACGTTTTAGTGTTTCCGGAGACATGCTTCTCATACCAAGCTTTTCGATCAAGAAGTTGAATCTTTCTCGTGGCAAGGGTTTGGTGAAGATGTCAGCCAGTTGATATTCAGTCCGAACAAATTATAGTTCCATTATTCCATTCTCTACTTGCTCCTTTATAAAATGGTATCGTCATCAATGTGCTTGGCTCGAGAGTGTTGAACATTGTTGCAACATAGAGAAATCGCACTTTTGTTGCCGCAGTACAGAGGAATCTTATTGAATGTAAACCCATAGTCTGTTAGCTGTGATCGCATCTAAAGGATTTGAGAACAACACCCAAATAAGGCAATATATTCAGCCTCTGTACTGGAGATCTCAGTGCTCTTTTGCTTCTTGGAAGACCAGCTAACAAGTTTATCACCTAAGAATTAAGCGCTTTCTAATGTACTACGTCTAGTATCCTAACACCCCGCGTGATCTGCGTCTGAATATGCTGTTAGAGACATACCGGTATCCTTTGATTACCAGAGACCCATGTTAATGGTTCCCTTTAGGTATCAAAAGATCTGCTTAACCGCATTTAAGTGCTTTTCGGTAGGCTTTGCCTGATACCAAGCACCTAAGCAAACTTCATAAATAAGGTCGAGTCTACTGGACGTTAGATACATGAGGGATCCAATCATGCCACGGTAATGTGTAGCAGCAACTGGTGTCCCCTGTAGATCTGCATCTAATTTATTCTTTTCTACCATAGGTGTGTCTACAGAATCACTAGTTAGCATACCATCTTTTTTAATAATTTCAGAAGCATATTTTGATTGGTTAATGAAGATGCCTCTGGGACTTTGAGAAATTTTATTCGTTAATGAGTGATCTACTAGTGGCACTGATGCGGTCGTCGTTAGACTTCAACAAGAAGTTTTACAACTCCCTAGGCAGAGCACCTAATCGTTGTAGTAGTAGTATAGGCAAGACTCATGGGGTTGTTATCGTTCACTCAAGGTATAGGTTATGATCTCAAGATCACAAGACCATCAAGCATGAAGGAACAAGCTCAAGCATAATAATCAAAGACCACTACATAAGGATGCAAGACAAAAGATCAACTATTATACAAAAAAGACTCAAGATCAAGAAAAGAAGCTTCAACGATTAATGATCAAGGTCACAAGGAGAGATCCCTATGATCACCCCTTAAGGAGAGATTGTTAGAAATACATAAAGTGTTGATCATTTATGAGATCTCAACGATCGTCCCTTAGGGGGAGATTGTTAGAAATACAGTTTCTAGTGAAGTGACGATCATTATCGATCTCACAAGCCTATGTAATAGTTAGTCTATAATATGTAATAATTAGTAAGCTAACCAGGCTAGCTTATAGAAAGTCCAAGGAAAGCCCGGCCCGGCCCATATCTTGTAAGTATATTAACCCTCTCCACACATGGAGAGGGTGTTGGTTGAATACATTTTCTCATTTCGAGTATATGTTTTTGAGTGTGTTCTCCCATCCCTCTTTCTCTCTAACATATTTCTTTCCCTCTCTAGAAATACATATAACAACTCAGAATTTTCATCAACCTATTTTACTATGATCATAATTATACAGGGAAATTTTTCGCTTTATTACATTACTTGCATTGTCAATATCTCAGTATACAAAGTAACTTGCATAACTTAAGTAGACGAGCTCACGCAACCTATCTATGGCAATCCTGTCTTCGTATATGTCAATCAAATATCATAAAATGTCAAGTTAATATCTTAATATCCTTATTACAAAGTACATTATTCCTATAATGTACCATTCGCAATGTTATATCAAAATAGGCTTTAAACCGTTATCATATACCTCTAAACCCTAAATTCCATGAAAGGTTAATATCTAAAGTGAATGTACAAGCTACTAAAGAATATATACAAGTAACATAACATCTCATTTGAAATATAAACTCCCTCCAAATCAAGGTACAAATCCTTATAAGCTCAATATACAAACCATTAAGCATGATCTCTAAAATAGCCGTTTTACCTCCGTTTTCATTCTAATTTCTTCACCATCACTTGTGTACAAGCTACTACACTAATTATACAATGTGTAAACCGTAATTATTCTATTCATAAGCTTTCATACATCTTTTACACTTAAAACCCTAATACAAAAGTCAGAAACCCTAACCCGAGCAAAATACTAAACCATGACCCGACGAGCATTAGGTGTTGTCCTCTTCTTCACTACAGAGTCAAACTGGGCGAGATGAAATTTAAGTTTTTTAAGGCTTGCATTCACCAAACTCACCTTAGGTAGTTCACAGGGAACTTCTACTTTGACAGGTGGTGGATTAGAAGATTCAATGGTAGGATTGGATATACGGAACCAGAAAGCTTGTTCAGCTGGCATTTCTTGTTGTGGAGTAAAATGTTTGCCAAAATCTTCACATAGTCTATTTAATTTTTCATAATCAATAGGTTTATGAGAAATGTTCTTTTTAATAACCTCTGGATCCTTTCCTTTTTCAAACATTTTTGATCGGCTATCTTCTTCCAAAATCAAAGTCTCTTCATTATCAATCACAAGCATAGCAACATGTTTAGCAGAAATAACAATACCATCATACAAGGTTGGTTTAATCTGCTGAGCTTTCCTAAGATAAAACGGATTTTGATAACCTAGAGCTTGTTTGTGTATATTATCATAAAAAGCTTGAGGCTTTGTTAACATGTGCACTGTTTGAGCAGATTGACCCACTTTGTAAATAATATTATCAAGTTCCTTTATCTTCTTTTCTAAATCAATTTTGTTTTCCATATATTTATCTTCCTTTTCTTTGGATTCACTTTTGAAAACAGTGAATGTTTGCAATAAACATTTCTTTTCTTTGATTTATTTTGAAAGATTTTGCTCAAGTGAGTCAACTTGTTCTTTCAGTGCAAGCTTCTCCTTAATCATATCATCCATTTGAGAATCAATCATTTTTTCACGACTGCTTAAATCAATATTAAGACGTTGTTCAAAAGTTTTGACTTGTTCTTTATATCCACTCTAGCTTCAACTGTTTACGATTCATTGATTTGTTTTCATATTAGCTTTTTCCCAATTTTTACATGAGTTAATATCATTGTCCACATTTGTTCTACACAGATAAGATCATTGAATCTTGTTGTTTTTGTTTTCCTCCCCCACCCCAAAAATTTAGTATCCTTGAACATTTGCCTGTTTGTGATTCTTGCAAATATTGGAGAGTACAAATGAAATTGCTATATTATGTATCATACATTATCTGTAAAATCCACAACTTGTGTTTGTTCAAAATCCTGCAATTCATGCACACTTTGATTTTCCATATCATTAAGATAGGTTTTAGAATAAGGTACCTCTGAGATAATGTCAGAAACATAGTTGGAAATATTGGCCATGAGAACCACTTTTGCATCGAGATTCAATATCAAAGTCCCAAAATCATCAGTAAAAGATCCTCAGTCTGAAAAGCAACATTGTTTGGAATGATTGTCTGAACAACTTTACCATCTGGAACCCCTGGATCTGCAAGAAATGCGAGTTGTTCTTCATCCAAAATTTGTCCAGCTTCCTGAGCTTCAACTAACATTGTTTTTTCCTTATACCATGTTGCATTCCCTTGTACCTTAGGCTGAGTGCATTGCCTAGTCATAAGTCCTTTACCTAAACAGTTTGTAGCATTTAACTAACTCATGCCTGTCCACTTGCATGTTTTCCCTCAGAACTAGTATCACACTAACTCCAATAACCATTACAAGAATAACTTTAAACCTGTCCCCAGAACTGTTGCACTATGACCTTTCCATCTTGAATAGTGGGCAGTTTTCTTGGAGTTGAGAAGAAGTTTCTAAGTTTGATTATAGTTGAGGGGAACCTTAAGGAAGCTACAGCTGTTAGAAAAGCCATTGCCTTGTTGAGACAAGCAATTGGATCATCTCCTAAAAAGAATATATGAACAACAAAACTTGAGTCCGCAAAAGGTGACTCATTCATCGGTTGTGTAGTAACTTGAGGTGACTGATAAGCAATTTATGGAATAGATGAGGTTTGATGATTCATTTGAGACAGATAATGGACACTGAAGATGGAAACGGCGATAAGATTGAATTGAGGTGTGTGATGGATAAGTGATGAGTAATTTGAAGGATGGAATTTGATCCATTATTGAAATGGGGGTGGTGAAAAAAAAAAAACGTTTTGTTAAAGATAAGGATTGTTGTATGAAGACTGATAAGTGTTGAAGTGAGGTGGTGTCATCTGTCGATTTTCAACAAATGCAAGTGGATCTTGATTGCGTTCACGCAGAAGACAGACTTCATTTGCATGGAGTTCGTGTTATTCAAGATATGCATGAAGCTGATCAAAGTTGGTAGTATGCAAATCCTTCACGAGCTTGACATCAGTCACAAAACTTACTCACATTCTAGTGGAAACACTGTTTAAAAACTTTGTAAATTAACTTGAAATAGCTCAATTTTTCATGTTGTAGATGTTGCAAATCATTAATAGCTGATGAATCTCAAGTAATACAGTGAATGTTTCCCTTTAGATGTGAGTAAACTTATCAAATTGCATCATAACAACTTACACAATATTTCCTGCTAGTCAAAGAGGTACCTTGCATCAGTAATTGAACTCTCTCCCATAAATCTTTAGCAACTCTGTGATGATTTACAAGTGAATAGATATCAGCATGTAGACCTTGAAGAATTATATTGGTAGCTTTCATATCATAATCAGCTTGAATTTTCCACATCAGCAGATAATTCAACATATTTCTATTGTTCTGATCACTTCCATTCTCTTCACAGTAGGCCAAATGAGTGGACCCATTTTCAACTTATTCAAGATTCATTTCTTCCATGCTCGCTATTTATGCATTTAAAGTTTCCATTCGCTATTTTCCAAGAATCATACAAGTCCTTGTCCAACATAGGTGGACGATTGTCAGCACCGAAGAGTATCATATACCCAGCAAGAGTATTCTTTTGTCCAAGTGGAATAATTAAATCCATTTAATGTGAAAAATAAATATTGTAAGTGATTGGAGAGGTTAAGTGTTAAAGTGAGTTGATTAATAACTTTGAGTCTTTGGAATATTCAGGGATTTTAACAATGTCTTGATAAAACCGGACAATCAAGTTTTCACGGGATTTTACAAATCAAAGAACAATCGTATAATTCACCTAATGAAAGTGTATAGTTCTCTTAAGTAAAGCGTATAAATCACCCAAGAAAATGTATAAATCACCTAAAGGAAGATGTATATATCGCCTTAAGAAACAAACGTATAAATCGCCTGTAGGAAACTTAGCGTATAAATCGCCTGAAGAATGAGCAATGTATAAATCGCCTTTAGAGAAAATGTATAATTCGCCTTTGGAATTCACGTATAAATCGCCTGAGTAATAAGCAACATATAAATCGCCTTTAGAGAAAATGTATAATTCGCCTTAGGAAACTGTTGGGAAATTCAAGTCAAAAGGTCAAATAACAAAGCTAAGCCGGGCCAATAAAAAAGGTCCAAATACTGCTCGTTTGTTATCAAAGTACCAGCTAGTGTTATCCGATAATCATTAGAAACGTATCTGCTGCTTTATCAATATCGTAATTACATGAATTTTGGTTTTGGATGGGATTTGGATCCTCGAATAGAACGATTTTCAAAGTATTTATTCTTATTGGTTTTTTTTTGTTTTTATATTTATTCTCGTTTTTGGAGATTATTTTGAAGATGTGATTTACGAAGACAAAGAATATTGCTTATTTGATGTTGTAGTGTTTCACAGATGCGTGTTCTTATCATACCTTTTAGCAGGAGGTAACTTGTTTGTTTTTTGTATGGTGACGAAGACTTGCAAAATCTAGGAATGTGTGATTTTTCTTAAGAGTGCTCAAGCCTCACATTCGCTATCCTTGAAAGGAAGTTACGTTATTGTTGCTCAGTGTCTCATTATAGAAGAATGAGGATTTGTCAAGAGATCGCGTCTGCTATTACATTAGGAGTATGAGTTTTTATTTTTTTTCAACGTCGTGGATAGTACAAGATATAAGACACAAGTTTGGGAGATTCTACCATCTCATCAAATTCGGATATATTCTAGTTTTCATCATACACTGATCACTACATTGAGCCCTACAATTTCGAGATTCAAGAAGGTTCAACAAACATTTCAGTGAAGCTTATCGTTAACATGTTTAACCATCTACATGCACCACTTGAGGGGAAGTGTTTCATTACTACTGCTGATCTTTATTACTACTGCTAGTTTTTTTATATTCTACTAGCTCAAAGTCATTTTTCCGTATTAAGCTCATGGAGGTACTTAGAGGTTATTGGAAGGATGGATTGGTAGTGTGGTATATGATTTGTAGCTGTTATGATCCAAGTTGCATTTCTACAGAAGACCCCTATTAGATGATTACAAAAAGGGGAAGAAGATTACAGGTTTATTGATTTGCAACTTATTATGTGTGGTGGCATGATCATAAGTTAAGGGGAAGCTATCTACAAAGGAAGATTTTGTTTCATTCAGGGAGATGATTACATCTCAACTTCTCTATTTAAGGGGAAGTTCGTACACGACTTTGTTTGTTTTGTCATCATCAAATAGGGGAAGATTGTTGGGATTCTTGATTTGATGAGACAAAATGAAGACGAATGAAATAAGAGGGACTAATCTGGGACTTATTCAACATTATAGGAAGTTACAAGATCAGGTTTTGACTACAATAATGATAAGCATTACAAGTTGAAGATAAATATCATTAATGATAAGCGTTACAAGTTGAAGATAAATATCATTAATGGTGTTCGAATACTAATTAATGGTTTGAATAAGTGGTCAATTAAGTTTTTCCTTGTAACATCTTATGGTCATCTATTATATAAAGAGTCATAGACTCATAGGTTTTAAATCCATCCATAGAAAACACAGACTTTCCAAAGATAGTCTGATTATCAATGTGTGTGCTTTGTATATTAGTTTAGTTAGTTATGTTAGTACAAACCATAGTATTTAGTGTTTAGCCCCATGTTATAGTTGGGTAAATAGGAATCGTCATGAAAAACCTTTTTCAATAACAATTGTGTTTGTTTAATTCCGCTGTGCATAATTGTTACAATTGTTATTGGTAAAACGATCCTAGATGAGTTTAAAACGATCTTATCAGAAACGTATGTATAAATCGCCTGTAGGAAAATTAACGTATAAATCGCCTGTAGGAAAATACGTATAATTCGCCTGAAGAGAAAAACGCGTATAACTCGCCCTTATGTATAATTCGCCCAATACACTTCGAAACTCAAAAATCAAAAATCTTAAAAAGACTCACTTTTTGATGTTTTTACCCGATTTTTCTTGTACTTCTTACCTATCTAAGACTATTAGAACCTTAAAAACACAAACTTTAACATTTTTAACATGAAAAAATTAAAATCAAGATTCTTGGTACAAAACCCTGATTCTAACAAAAAAGACTCAAAAAGATAAAGTTTTTGATGGTTTTTCATTCTAGCCTAAACTAAGATAAATAAAAAATAAAGTTTAAAGCTTTATGGTTTTTAAACCTACAAAAAGTGAAAACTTTTTGAAAGGATTCGAACCAAAACACAGAAAACAAGAGTATCAAACCAGCACAAAAACCTTCACAGATACCCCATGGCTCATGATACCAATTGTAGAATATCTTAACACATATACTATGGAATTTGTTTAGAGTTTTATAGAGATAAAGAGATGGTTGGATGAACACTTAGAGAGAGAAACAAAGAAGAGAATATTAGATTAAGTGTGTGTAAGAAATGAACAACCAAGCCTCTCTAAGTGTGGAGAGGGTATAAATACTTCAAGCACTAACCGGCCATGGGCTTAAACATGGGCTTACTATGTGTCTTTAGCCCGGTTAGCTTACTAACATTACATATTGATGTGCGGTTGTCATAGGACTTCTACACGAGAAGTTTTACAACTCCCAAGGCAGTGCACCTAATCGTTGTAGTGTAGTATAGGCAAGACTCGAGGTTGTTTATCGTTCACTCAAGGAATAGGTTGGTAAGGCTTGATCACGGTCTAACATAATTCTAAGGGTTGAGGGAAGTTTTCTATTGTATTTTATATTATTTATGAAGCAGTATAATCATAATATGGAGAGGTTGGTTGGTTTTAGCTGTTAACTAAATTTATTCTATGCTAATGGTGATAACAATAAGATAAAAGACTGTGTTTATTTAATCATCTATTACTCCCTAGATTGCTTATCCTAGTGTTGTTTCCTTGTCACACTTGTGATGATCTATGTAACTATTTCCTAAAGCATGAACGAATTACACGAACCCGCCGTCTACTTAGTATGCCGCTAGAGCAACGCACATGCAATGTAGTATGAAGACTATTACACGGCCCCTAGGAGTACCCTAAGTGCATGTGAAATATATTAAAAGTGAATCAACCATATTAGGGGGCAAGGTAGTATAAAGATTGTTACCCGATGGTATCCTTTCTACACAATCACGTTTTCCTAGACATATCAACAGCGATGCAGACAAAAGCTGGTTTTCTAAGACCTAACATGCACATCCATCACAAGAAGCAACACCACTAAGATCTACATTCTAGGTTTCATACAATCATAAATAAACACAATAGGAGGTTTAGCCAAGCATGTTAAAGATAAAGCAAGAATAATAAATCAAACAACACATAGACATATTGAATGATTAAATAAACCTTACTTGATTAAAACATGAATTGGAAGAAGTACAATAGGGGTTTTAGACCCTAAAATTGTCTCCTACAGCTGCTAAACAAACTAGGGTTCGTACCCTCTTTTTATTCTAAAGTTACACACTCAAAACCCTAAATTCGATTTTGTATATATAGGAAAAACGACGCGACGGCGTAGCGTTTTAGTCGTGACGCCGTCATAAGTAGAATCTTCTAGATCTGTATTTGAGTCAGTGCGGGCTGACGCTGTCATGAAATGTTGTAACGCCGTCACTTGATGAGTTGTAACGGCGTCGTGTATAGCTTGTGACGTCGTTTTCAGGCTCTGTGAGCACAAATCTTCAATAGTCTTGGTGTTGGTTCACAATCTCGTCCGTTTCTTCTCCAAATGAGCCCAATCACGTGTATTTCATACCAATATGTCCTTTCCAAATGAGAAATACCTAAAAATGAACGATTAAGTACCTATTTTGGGCATAAACACACGATTTTGAGGGTTAAACGACCCCGAAAAAGTGTATAAAATGACACCTCATCAAATACCCCTACACTTGGGATTTGCTTGTCCTCAAGCAAATGGGCTTTTCTATCTAGACAATAACAATATGAGGGGTCATTTTACCTACTCTTTAAAAATATTCTACAACACAACCTTCTAGACCTCGTAATTAAAAGCACAGAAAGTATATACTAGCACCTCACATAAGTGTTTGGGATTCTCTCTTTCACTCGGGTGTATAATGAATTATAACATATGGGGGAAATGGAAAATCACACTCATTACCTGTCATAGCATATAAATTACCATAGGCTTGGTAAAGGATCAAACCTCCACCGCTAGGTGCAAGTATTATTCATTACTATCTAAGAGGTCTTTTAAAGGGTTGTGGGGTGTAGGTGTAAGATAACATATAATGGAAACGAAAACGGATGGGATACATTTGGGTGGCTTTGGGTGAATTTGGAGTGGAAGGGTTAGCTAATTATTTACACGAATACACGCTGGTTTGGTTGCTAAGCCAAGACTCAGACGAAGATATACAAACTCTACACAACTCTACATCAATCTCTTTCTTTTTCTTTTCTCATTTTTTTTGAATAACATAATACAACATGGGGGTTTATAACACGTACCCCTACACTTGAGCTTTTACATGCTCGATATTTACAATCTAACTAATGACCCGATTTGAGGTGGATCAAAATAACATGGAGATCATTTGACAAACATATGGGGGTATTGACTTAACTTTTCTTCCCTATTCTTCTGCGAAATAAATACTACCATGAATCCTAATCGTCCCAAAACTGTATTTACAAGGATAAGGACTTAGCAACCGTGTACTCAATAATTAACTTGGGTTAAAACACAATAATGTACTAAAAGCGAGTACATATAAGGTAGGCTAAGGCTTTTTAGGTGTAACGATTGGTTTAAGGGTGACAATGCTCTTCATTAATAGTCCGGCTTAACCAAAAAATTACGAGAACCGTGAAAAAGGATAGGCTTAGAGTTGTTACTAGGTATCCTGCACTAAAGGTGAAATGCAATAGAAAAGGTTGGGATACGTTATAATGTAGATCGATTGTGACCATCATAAACAATTAAAGTTTAAAAACATGGGTTATTCCTAATGTGCCGCTCTAACAAGGCAAATCCAAGATACTTACATCGATCTCAGAATGCATCACAAAAACAAGTTCTAGAATTTAATATGCTATCAGTACACTCTCATAATCCTAAAATAATCAGTACCAATGTTCCAGAAAAGGCCACAAAACCACGCATACACATCCGTAACGACATAAAAAAAAAAAAATAAAAAAAAATAAAAATAAAAAAAAAAAAAAAAAAAAAAAAAGAAAAAAAGAAAAAAAAAAAAAAAAAAAAAAAAAAAAAAAATAAAAAAAAAGAAGAAAGAATAATTACACACATGATTGCTCCCTCTTAACTCGAACAAGCTAAAAGGTATAAAATCTAACAAAGGGCGAACCTCACATTGTAGGGGTGGAATTTTGAGGGTTTTTGAGCTAGTCATATAAATTCCTATCAATGGGACGCTAGTAATACTCGGTTTTCGGTTGTATGTGTCGTAAAAAAATTAAATTTTGGTAAAAATCACCCTTTTATGCTATGTTTTGATATATTACCTACCTTTTTAAAGACAAAGCAAATGAAAAATGAAAGAATAGTTTCTAAGGCTTATTTTTCCCCTATACTTAAGTTAAATATTGTCCCAAATGTTCTCTAGAAGTACCCGTTAAAAAGAATAAAGGGATAAAAACAAGGAAAAGAAACTAGTACTCCCCTGGTTTACTCAATAATGGAGAAGAAATATGCAATAACTAGTTAAATCGTCCTCCGAGAATCATCCAACAAAACTTTCTAAGAACTTCCAAGCTTCTCCTCATCAAATATAACATGTAATCAAAGAGAAAGACAACTACACCAATCATAAAATGTGAGTTTTACCAATATACAATGTGAATTTAGGGTTCAAAACTCGATAATATAGATGAAGTATTTGTTAGGCCTCGTGGTTTTATGCAGGTTCATAAAAGAAAATTACATATTTTAAATGTTGTGCAAGTTTTATTTTCAAAAATAATTAAAAACTTTGAGTTTTCTGGACCTGGGCGTATGACGCCGTCAGGGTTGTTGTGACCCCGTCACAGGTGTCGTGGTGACGGCGTCGCGTGTAAATCGTGACGCCGTCTCCACGTTCTGTGAAAACGAAATTTTTGTTTTTGATGAAAAATTTCCTGCACTTGATTCCATAAGTTAATTCCTGTACAAATAGCTGCATAAAACCTGAGATTTAACAATTCAATCATATGACTCGAAACTGACGCGAATTAATCTAAACAATTTATTTAACATGCTTGAACTTGGCTCAAAAGCCGGATAAATTCCCCTACACTTATTATTTGCAAAATACCTTTGATTGAAATTAAGACGATGTTAAAGCAAATAAAGCATGATTACAAGATAGTTCAAACATAATAAAACAAACTATAAAGAATTAAAACACACATGACACTCCTAATTGCGGGAAAAGTAAATTGGGTTGCCTCCCAAGAAGCGCTTTTATTTATTAACGAGTCTTGTAGCTAGACTCGAAGTCACACGTCCTTACGTGGCTTGGTGAACGCTTATGTGCCCATGAATGAGCCATTCCTTCATACTTTCATTCACTTGGTATTCTGGACCTAGGTTCAAGCAGTTTTTGTACATAAACTTATACTTTTCATAAGGGTGCCTAAATCCATTCATCAAATTATTTTGGATAAGTTCTAACAACGGTAGAACCTTACTCCAGTTGAAGTTCTTGAGCCTAGGTATTGTACGTGGCATCCTATATGTGTATGTGTCGAAGATCTTAGTGAATGAGACCAATCCCTTAGCGACATCGTATGATTTTTCTAAAGGGTCTACCCATCAAGACTTCAACCATGTCGTTCATAATGAATTCTCCTATGTCTTCTAACACAACAAAATCCGTGATATAGGTAAAACTTCCGACAAACACATAGACATCCCTAACAATAGCAACTAGGTTCTTTCCCATCCCCTCTAGTTTATCTACCATTATGGTATTATAGGCTTTACGCGAGATAATATTCATTGGTAGAAAAGGGTCGAGATAGGCGGTAAACTTCCTAAAGCCTATTATACATTCGAATGCAAGGTCATCCCCGTCAAAACTATTAATTATTCTTTTACGACGTAATGTCCCTGCATTTTTGTACTCACTTAATTCATTAAGAGCTTCTTCATCATCCGAGTCATTGTCAGAGTGAGGAAAGGGAGAGATGAGAAGCGTATCTGCCGATCTATCATCAGACTCAGGGTTATTTATATTGGTCTTGTTGGGTTGGTCGGCAAAGCAATTGAGGAATCTCTCAATACTCTCTAGGCGAGAGTTAACAAAGGCCGAAATTTTCTGTAGCTCTTGGAGCTCTTGGTTAAATTGTGCGTGTAGTACAGTTGGTAGAACAGGACGATTATTAGTAGGTGGTGGATTCACGTTCTCCATGATGAAGAATGGAACAGTCAATGGAAATTACGAACAAACACACAAAGAAAAGATAGACTACAAGAAATCTAATATGTGGAATTAAATTCTCAACTGAAAGGATTCAAGAGAGTAGAACTAAGCTAAACTATGATCAAAACCTAACTATTCCCCAGGCAGCGACGCCAAAAACTTGATGCGGTCGTCGTAGGACTTCTACATGAAGTTTTACGACTCCCTAGGCAGAGCACCTAATCGTTGTAGTAGTAGTAGTATAGGCAAGACTCGGGGGGTTGTTATCGTTCACTCGGGGAATAGGTTGGGAATGCTTGATCACGGTCTAACAGAATTCTAAAGGTTGAAAGAAGATTATTTTTATGTATTTATGTTTTATGGAAAGCAAGTAAATCATATATTTGAGAGGTGGTTTGGTTTTATCTATTAAACTAAATATAAATTCTACGCTACTGGTGATAACAATAAGATAAAAGACTATGTTTATTTAATCAAGTATTACTCCCTAGATTGCTTCTCCTAGTGTTGTTGCCTTGTCACCATTGTGATTATCTGTGTAATTATTTCCTAAGTCATGAACGAATTACACGAACCTGTCGTGTACTTAGCATTCCATTAGAGCAATGCACAAGCAAGGTAGTATGAAGACTATTACAAGGCCCCTAAGGGTACACTAAGTGCATGTGAAATATATTAAGAGTGGATCAACCATATTAGGGGGCAAGGTAGTATGAAGACTATTACCCGATGGTATCCTTTCTACACATTTACGTTCCCTAGTACATATCAACAAGCGATACAACAAAAGAATGTTCTAAGGCCTCTAACATGGCACATCCATCACAAAAAGCAACACCACTAAGATTACATTTCGGTTTCATACCAATCATAAATAAACACAATAAAAGGCTTGACCTAATCATGTAATAAAGCAAGAACTAGGTAATCAAAACAACAGTTAGACATATTAAATGATTAAATAAACCTTACTTGATTAAAACATGAGTTGGAGGAAGTACAATATGGTTTTTAGGCCCTAAAATTGTCCCTACGGCTGCTAAACGAACTAGGGTTCGTACCCTCTTTTTATTCTAAAGTTACACACACAAAACCTTAAATTCGGGTTTATATATATTAGGAAAAATGCTTTGATGGCATCGCGTTTTAGTCGTGACGCCATCATGATAGAGAATATTCTAGATAATGGGCTGGGTCGTGTACTCTGACGCCGTCGTGAGATCTAGTGACGCCATCTTGGTCTTCGTTGTGATGGCCTCACGTTGTATTGGTGACGCCGTCTCCAGCTGCTGAGAATATTATCTTGAGTGATGTTGGTGTAGGTTCGTAGTCTTGTCCGTTTCTTCTCCAATTGAGTCCAAGTCACGTGTAATTCTTCCAAATGTCTTCCAAATGCGAAATACCTAAAAAGGAACGATTAAGTACCTATTTTGGGCATAAATGCACGATTTAGGGTGTTAAACGACCCCGAAAAAGTGTATAAATGACACATCATCAGGCACACCATTTCACATTCTACAACTACTCTTAGATACAGGCAAATTCCTAGATGTTTGATTGTTGCTCCTTGGTTTAGGTTTGCTACCATTAGTAGTGTTTTGTATGCTAGTAGTAGGCATCACACTAGGTTTAAGATTCATATTTTTGTCTTGTGTCATTTTCTTAGCCTCCTTTAGATAGTTTTTATGAGCCATGTCATTTGACCCATACGATTCTTTAGAACTATTCCTAGATGAGCCAGATGCAATCACATGATGAGGTTTTACAAACACAGATTCTCTAACTTTAGGCAAATAATGAGGAGTGACTGGTTTTGACAAAACGTTATTCACATTAACTTGGGAGGCAAACCGTGGTTTTGAAAAATTAGGTCGTTCAGATTTAAACGCATTCGGTTGTCTAACAACTGATTGGTTTCTGGGTGGTTGTAAAACCGGTTTCCCTAAGATTGATGGTTTTGCAAACTTAGTATCCACGCTATTTCTTTTTAACTTTCTTAATTCGTTTTTTAATGCTACATTCGCAAAAACATTTTCCTAAATCTGAGCCTTTAAATCAACATTTTCAACAATCTTACTATTTATTTGAGCAATCAGTGAGTCATTATGGTCTTTTGTCTAAACTCGTGTGTTAGAAATACAGTTTCTAGTGAAGTGACGATCATTATCGATCTTACGAGCCTTTGTAATAGTTAGTCTATAATATGTAATAATTAGTAAGCTAACCGGGCCGGCTTATAGAAAGTCTAAGGAAAGCCCGACCTGGCCCTTATCTTGTAAGTATATTAACCCTCTCCACACATGGAGAGGGTGTTGGTTGAATACATTTTCTCATTTCTAGTGTGTGTTTTTAAGTGTGTTCTCCCATCCCTCTCTCTCTAACATATTTCTTTCCCTCTCTAGAAATACAAATATTGGTGTGTGTTTGAAATAAATAAGAAACCTACAATTGGTATCAAGATCCATAGGGTGGATTAAGTGATAAGTGGTTTTTTTATGAGCTTATTCATGCTTATTAGTCCAGCTTATTCGGCTTATTTTTTATTTCTATTTTTTATTTTTTTTTGCTTCTCTTTTTTGTCTTAAAAACTCTAAAGATCTTTGTTGAATTTTATATTGTTGTTGTGAATTGTAAACCTTATTCACAATCTGTTAAAACAAATTTTCGTGGGCTAATTTTGTTCGTGGGCTATTTTTGGTTTTTTTTGTTCACTTAGTGTAATCTGTTTCACCACTAAAACGTTTTCAATATTGATTCAAAATGAGCTGATATCATCTTATAATATTTGTGGTCTCGGCTTATCTTTAAAGGTGTGTTTGGATTTGGCTTATTTGATAAAACGCTCTTAAACTTTCTTTTATAAAATCATATCTAGCATCTTAAGGATCATAAAGAGTAGCTTATTTTGGTCTAAAAACTGCTTTTTACAGCTTTTTAGTGCTTATCGTGTCTAGGATTTTCTGTTAAGAGGGTGTTTGGATATGGCTTATTTGTTAAAAAGATCAATACTTTCTTTCATAAGAACAAATCTAGCATCTTTAGGATACTTTTTTGCAGCTTATTAAGGTTTCAAAACTGCTTATTTGAGCTTATCTGTCTCGTCTTAAATGTTAAAGGAGTGTTTGGATTTAGCTTATTTTGTTAAAAAAACTTTTCACTTTCATTACTAAACTGTCATAGCTTATAGTGGTTAATGTTTTCGTAGCTTATTTTGTTAAACTGCTTATTAGTGTATCATTTGTAGCTTGTTGTGCTTATTTTCCTCTTTTTGTCACGGTTTAACAAACTAAAAAGCAAAAGAAGGACAAAGAAAAACACAAGTCCTAAAAGCGTAGATCTGTGTTTTGTTTTCTTGTGGACCATAAAAAGTACAGGCGAAACATGTATGTTTGATGTAAGCGAAATATGCATTAAAGTTGAACTTTATCAAGCGAAACATTACATTTTCTATAACAAAACGCTACCCAAATTTCATTTGTTCATGCGAAATAAGTAACACAACTTCTTTGTGCAAAATATAACAAAGTTTCAAGGTTAAACGAGTGTGTTTCGACTTGTTTTGGGTTTTTCGGTTTCGAGCTTCGGTTGTTCGCGGGTCTTCTAAATTATATCATTAGCATCGCGGTTCTTCAATGAACACCGTAGCGTGTTTTTTTTTTTCGATACTAATGACACGAGTCCGTGAGACCATTACTCACATTCCCGGTTAACCGTTTTAGTGATATTTTCAACGTAATGAAGAGTACAGTTAAGGAGGGAAGTGTTTTTTTATTAAACTAAAATTGAATTTTGCAAGTTTGGTCCCTGGACTTCAAGACCAGTTCACCATTCGTCCTTTCTTTTTTTATTAACCCTCAAAGCTGAAACTGTTTTTCACCGTTAGTCCTTAGTACTTATAAAACAGCCTGTTAGCCCTCCAAAGTGAACCGTTATTGCACCGTTAGTCCCTACTACTATAATTAACAACCGTTAAGCATTTAACTTGGATTTTAATTACATCGTTAGTCCTTGTTTGTGTTTTAATCAACCGTTAATCCTTTTAAGTTAAAAGTGTGGCAACCGCTCATCTTTTTAGCTTAACAAATCGGTAACAAAAGTTCAAATACTTCAAAAACAACAATGATTTCACTAACAACAATTATATTTTCATGGTTTCTTCTTGATTTAGTAAAATCTCACGAAATACTCACGTGTTTTTCGGTTTAATCAAGACTTGTAAAATCTCGTGAACTAGATTTTCATCAAAAAACCACAACAACATCACTTAATCTACTTAAGATCCGGAATTTGATTTCACACATCAATTACTTCAAAAAATTTAACATGAATGAGAGAGTTTACAATCCGCAATCACAGTCTACAAGTGTTACTCATCAAGTTTCAATGTTTCATCCACAATTATATCAAGTGATTCATCCTCAATCATCTTAAGTGATTCATCCTGAATCATCTCAAGTGATTCATTCTCAATCATCTCAAGTAATTCATCCACAATCAGAGCCTGGTGTACCGTCATTTCTACCAACTGATGATCCACTTGAATGCTTAAGCAAAGCTTTGGCTTTCATGTGTACCACATTTGCCTCAAGTTACCCATCAAACAACACTCAACTGGAGACTTCGTCAAATCTAATGCACCAAGTTGCTATGCCAGAAAGATAGACTCTGAGTTATGTGGGTAATTGTTCAACGGGTAATGATCATATAGCAAGGCAGTATACTCAATCAAAGAAGGTACAATGGCTCAAGCAAAAGATGATGTTAGCACAACTTCAGGAAACAGGGATTCAGTTGAGCAAAGAACAGCTTGCAATTTTGGCAGATACAGGAGAAAAAATTAATTATGGCCCAGGTGCTTTCACAGTGATAACTAATGCACTCTTCCAATCAGATGGAATTGATTTATATGATTCAGATTGTGTTGAATTACCTAATGCACAAGCAAGTTTCATGGCAAATCTTTCAAGCTGGGATTCAGACATCCTCTCTGAGGTACCATATTCTAATACTTATCTGAATGATATGATTAATCAGGATGTGCAAGAGATGTTGTATTCTGAACAAACACATATTGTTGATTTTCCAGATAATGAGACACATAGTGATAGCAATATCATTCCTTACTCTTAATATCTACAAGAATCACAAGATGCAAGTATTCAGGCTACTAATTCTTCTGCACCAAATGATTTATTGGTTCTATATTTGGTTGAACAAATGACTGACCAAGTAGCTAATTTAGATAAGGAAAATCAGACAAATAAAATGGTAAATAAATCCTTAACCGCTGAGCTTGAGAGATACAAAGAATGTGTCGCCATTTTGGAACAAAGACACAATGTAGATTTGAACAAACATGAAACATTAATAGATTCTCAAATAGATGACCTAATTCGGAATAGAAATGCAAAGTTTGCGGCTTTTCAGCAGGAGATCGATACACTTAAACAAACTCTTTCTAACCATGTCAATGAAAAAGAATCTTTATCAACAACATTAACTGTTTTCAAAACATAATCTAAAGAAAAAGAATCTAAATACATTGACAAAGAAATTGATTTGGAAAAACAAAATAAAGAACTGGAAAATATTATTTGTAAGTTGTATCGATCTACACAAGCTATGCATATGCTAACGAAACCATAAGTTTTTTACGATGACACTCATAAACAAGCACTTGGTTATCATAATCCGTTCCATCTTAAAAAGGCTCAGCAGATTAAACCAACATTATATGATGGTAGCGTTATTGCTAAAGAACATACTATGATTTCTATGATTGATGATGAAGAGACATTGATTTTAGAAGAAGAGAGACGATCAAAGATGCTTGATAAACAAAATGATTTGATTTCAATAAAACAGAAAATTAATATTTCTCCAATTGATTATTCAAAGTTGAATAACTTGAAAGAAGATCTTGGTAAACGTTTTGTTACTCAACAAGAATTGTCTGCAGAACAAGCTTTCTGGTTAAAACATTCAAACTATAATCCTGACACATCTGTTAAGTCACATACACCTGTTAGAATTGAAGCTCCGAGTGAACTTCCTAAGGTAAGTTTGGTAAATGAAAGTCTTAAAAAGCTAAAATATCATCTCGACAGTTTTGACAAGGTCGTGAAAAACAGAACCACATCTGATGCTATAACAACAGGTGTGTGGGGTTTTGAACATACAAAAGCTTGTTTTGTAACTGAAATAATTCCATTTTTAAAAGACACATTTAATGCATTTGATAAAACTCTTCTAGATGAAATTACTGAAGTTCAAACTGTTTTTAACCAAATGGAAGCTGTTGTTGATCAGTGCTCTGTAGACAAAAACACTTTTAAAATTAAAAAGAATAGTTAAAGCTTGAGAATGAACGTCTTTTAGAGCATATAATCTATCAAGATGTTATGTATATTTTTTTGGGTAAAGGGGATTACCCCAGTAAAATATATTAATCACAGAAACAGTTGAGTACAATGAAGTGTGGCTGAGTGCTACATTAACCTCTAGCAAAGGCTAGAACAACCAATAAGCCATGTATGACAAGATGTTATGTATATTGTTATGCATGCTAATGTTAAATTTAACAATGTGTTACCTATGCCAAATAATTTTCTTGATGATAATATTGCTCTTGATATGATGAAAATGGAAAAAGGTCGTTTAATGGAGCTACTTGTATCTCAAGATCTTGTACATACTGCTGTTAATTCTCTAGCTGTCATTAACGATTATCAAAGTATGGAAAGAAGTTATATTGAGGAATATGAGAAGAATTTGAAACTTGCAGCTGAGCTTTCACAAAAGAATAAACTTTCAAAAACATGTTCCAGACTTGAACAATGGTGTATTTCTCTAGAATTAAAACTCCAACATAACAAAGAAAGTTTTCAAAATGAAAAACCATGCAAAAATCAGGACGCTCTTGAATTTCATGAATTTTTCATAATAAATGAATTGAAAGCTCAGCTACAAGCAAAGGACACCACAATCAGCAACTTGAAAAAACACATTCAAGAATTGAAAGGAAAAAGTGTGTCTGATTGTAGTGAATCTGTGAATAAGTCAAAAGTGATTGCCCCAGCAGTGCTTAAGTTAGATTTGGAACCACTCTCCTCAAAGCTTAAGAATAATAGGGAAGCACATGTAGACTACATTAGGATCACTAAAGAAAATGCTGACACTCTTCGTGATATAGTTGAACAAGCTAGAATCTCAAATCCTCTGGATAATGCGTTAGCTTATGCTTGTATGTACACGAAACAAATTCAGGAGTTGTTAGTATATGTTAGTGATACATGTCCTAATTCCCCATTGAAGAGTGAGAAGTTGGTTGCCGTCACACCAATGAACAAAGCTAGGAAAGTCACTTTTGCAAAGACTAGTACAACATCAGAAAATAACACACAAATACGAGTAGATCTACACAAGACTCAGACCACTAACAAAGTTCTACTAATGCTAGCAGATCAATCCCTAGAAGTACTACAAAAAACACTAGGATCCTTTAAACATCAAGTAGCAACCAGAAATATTAAAGAGTAGAAGCCCACACTAGGAATGCTAA
This sequence comes from Tanacetum coccineum, assembly GCA_026074375.1. Lineage (NCBI taxonomy): Eukaryota > Viridiplantae > Streptophyta > Magnoliopsida > Asterales > Asteraceae > Tanacetum > Tanacetum coccineum. The sequence goes on from BQNB010025835.1 coordinate 42,014, forward strand.
GCCTAATCTGAATAAAGAAAATAGTTTGTCTAAATCTGTGTGCTCTACATGCAAAAAATGCTTATTTGATGCAAATCATGATCTATGTATGGTAAATTATTTGTCTGATGTGAATGCACGTGCTAGAGCTAAGTCTATCAAGGGCATTAAAAAGAAAGAATGAAAACCTACTGGTAAAATGTTTAAAAATATTGGTTATAAATAGGTACCCACAGGAAGGACTTTCATTATAGTTGGAACTACGTGTCTTTAACTAGATTCACTTCTACTAAAGTAGTGCCTCCTAGGAAACCTGTTACATCAACTGTATTCAAGAACATAAAACACAAGTAGTACATCTCAATGAAGACCCAAAGAAACAAAACATGTGAGTTCAAGTAATGCACCTAAGATTGTAGGATCTAGCACTTCTCACAACTCGGAACCCAACAAAATTTGGGGATCCACCATTTCAATTTCTCTATGTTCTTCTAGTGTCCAATGCAGGTCATACAAATCGTACCTTTGTACTTGGATTCAGGCTGTTCTACACATCTAATTTGAGATAAATGGCTTTTGAACAAAGCAGTTCAAGACTCGGGCTTCAATATATGACGTTTGAACACATCAGTTCAAGCCTCGGTCCTTATTGCCAAATGACGTTTAAACAAAATTGTTCAAGCCTTAGTCCTCATTGTCAAATGACGTCTGTTCACATCACTTCAGGCCTTTCTCCTCAATGACATATGGCGTCTGCTCACAACTCTTCAGGCCTCGCTCCTTATAGAAAAGAAAAGTGTACGCTTCAGTGCGCTTTATCTTCAAAAGAAAAGAAATCTTATTATTTACGAGCAGTCTTATCAACAACTTCTATAAGTTCTCATGCTCGTTCAGAAAACAAGCGGATCAACGTACATTAGCTTGTATTTTAATTCACTTGTTCATCAAAAATGGCAACAACGTATGCAATTTTTGAGGGGGAGAAAAGTGAATAAAATGAGATCAATACGGTTTAACTCGGATAAGATATTTTCAATATAAGTGTGCTCCCATCCTTAAATGGTTATATGATCAATGACTTCTGAACAACATGGTTTAGGACTCAAACTTCATTAATTGACTCTTAGATACATCAGTTCAGGACTCATGCAAAACCCAGTTTCTCCAACACCTTATGTTCCACCATCCAAGAAAGTCTATGAGATCTTGTTTCAACTATTGTTTGAGGAGTACTTCAATCGTCTACCACGTGCTGTTTCTCCAGATCCAGTAGCTGTTGCTGCTCCAAGAGTTGTTGATCTAGCCGGTTCACCCTCGCTAAACTACCATTGATCAAGATGTACCATCTGCTAGTACTTTACCAACAAATCAGGAAATTCAATCTCAAGTCATTCATCAACGTATTGAAGAACAAATTCATAGGAATCAAAATGCACAATTTGATAATGCACCCCTTCTTCATAATCTTTCTTCATACCCGAGTTCTGAAGAAACTACTTTACAAGGGGTCATTTCATCAAATTTACATCATCTTAACCAATCGTTTGATACTCTCACTAAGTTGACAAAGAATCACCCTTTGGAGAATGTTATTGATGATCCTTCTTGACTGGTTTCGACAAGATGTCAACTACAAGAACATGCCATTTGGTGCTACTTTGACGCAAATGACAATCCGATTCCATTCGGTGGGAAACGGTCTGGTTGAGATCTACTATCTCAAAGGAAGAATAATGGTGGTAATTCTTCATGTATCCTATGTAAATAATTAAATCTAAAAACACAAAAAGATTTTTCATTTTATAAAATCAAAATACAAAAATATAAAATCAGAAAAACAAAATACAAAATTATAAAATTTCAAAAAATACAAAAATATGTTTTCATGACATGTCTTCTGTAATCGATAATATTTACGACTTTAGAAATCCCATTTAACAATGACACGGAGTTGTAAATAAAGTTTGAGCAGAAGTTGTAAAGTGTTTTCAAAACATGTCATATGCTTAATTATTTCAGATTGTAACCCGCTTTTCATTTAAAAGGAAAGTTTATCGACAAAAAGATAACTTTTCCTCACAACAGGAAACTAATTTTTCTCGGGTATGAATTACTTCATATTCATACAAAGGCTTGTGTATACTTTGCTACACAACCCGTGCTTGCTTAAAATAAGTGTACGTGTCAGTGCATTTATTTGTCACAATAAGAGAAATCTTATTTTTGGAAAGAATAAGAAACATAATTAGTGTTCTTAAGAATTAAAAAAAGGGTTTCAAAAGATATTTTTTATCACTCAAACAACGACTACCGCTCTTTAAATAGAAAACAGATTATTGTTTGAGGGGGAGAAAAAGTGCTAATAAATAATCTTTTAAAAAAATCTTTCAAATCAATCCACAAAATATAACAAGATAAAAGTTATAACTTAAGACACCATTTTGGGAGTTAATTTATTTTAGCTCCAAGCTAATTTTCATAAGTTATAACATTTCGGATTTAAAATATAAACTCAAGATTGTGACTTAGGAATCAGACATAGCATACATCAAATTTTTTCCAACGACCAAAAGTTCTAAAAGGCTAGATTAGTTTCTGGAAATAATTAACGTCGTTTTAGAATACCAAAAAAGAAAGATATGTTTCTGATTACACTAATAGTTCCCCAACCGGTTAATCACTAAATTTAATCTTGAAGAAGTAGTAAAATTTGATAAAAGAGTTCACATAGGTATAATGATTCCTTTAGATAGTCAGTTTTTTTGCAAAAAGAAGTGTGTACATGATGTGCTGTCGTTGTATGGTATATTTAAGATGATTCAAGTTTTAAATTTATATTTTGCCGACTAAACCAAAAACAACACAAAAAACGGGCAGTGTACACAACGATAGTAGATTCTTGTAAGTAGGGAGTCGAACACTGAGACAAGGTTAAATCTATCAATTATAATTAAATATCTTGATTATCTAATCTATGTAATTCATCTCTAATCAAACCTATGTCATCTAAAATTTTAATATCTAACGGGGAACAGAGGGTTTTTAGCCTGATCATGACAGGCACGGTTTTAGTGGTGAGTCAATACTCAATTCAGAGGCACTTAAACCCCCTACAAGCTAATAACCAAAAGATAAAGAGCGTTCAAACCGAATTTCTTTTTTTTTTTTATTTTTTTTATTATATAAGAAAGACTGTATTAACCATTAATAAATCCAAATTATAACATTGGTTGTTTATTTAATGCAATGATTTCTTCTCTCGAGGTGGCATATCATTCTTAGACTTAGGCGTTACATCATCCTAAGACCTAGACACAATAATTCTGTCACAATTAAAGCATCCGCATAAAGCATCCTTATTTTCTGATTATAATCTATCTTAGGGATTAAAGCCATGGTGATCTTGTTAAACCTTAGCTCATAAAGACTTTACCCACTTACCACTTAATGACAATTTATACACTATTAGTCTACTTGTCCAACAATCCAATGGAATCAGAACGTTTCTTGTGAAATTAATCTAGGTCACATCTAGTCTACACGATCCAGTAAAGCCATTGCAATATCCAATTAACTAGTTAACCCGAACGTATCCTAGACACAGACGTAGAAGGCTAATATTTGTGTAACTAATAATCTAGATGTATAAAATTCCTATAATATGGAAGCTATCGAGACTCTAGCTCTGGCTTGGTCTCTTTATACTAATCAGTTGAATGATAGGTCCGCAACAAAAGCGCATAAACAAGTATATATTGATAAACCATAAAACAAGCACTCAACGATACGATTAAGAATCAAAGATGAAACACATACCAAACATTCAATAATAATGGCTAATACCCAAAGGTATTAGCCTTCAAACGTCATAATAAATACAAGAGCAATTATTTAGCCAAGGTAAACTAACCGAGTTAACGAATGATACCAAAAACTGAACGATTACTAAAGCATATGGAATTACACGTTGTCTCCTATGGAATTGAATATGTTGCTCTACCTCTTCTGCTTTTTTTTCTCCTCTGAAAATCGACTTTTGTGGTTTAGGTATCAAAAATATGATTTTGCACACTTAAGACTCGTTTTTGAGTTTTCTATTTATAAGGTCTGGAAGTCGGTTGGATACGGCGTATCTAAGAGTTGGATATGGCGTATTGGGGATTTCTTGGAGTAGGGATCACGCTTGATATCTTCCAGAATATTATATTGATTCCATATCTTGAATACGGCGTATTGAGTCCTCTGGATACGGCGTATTGATCTTTATTCCTCTGTGGTCTTTGGTGAGTGCAGGCACGGATACGCCGTATCTTCCTTGATGGATACGGCGTATTGGTCTTCAGAATAGTAATCTTCAAAATATCTTCATTTAAGCTCCAGAATGTGCGGCTTTTGCTAACTTTCACCAATTACTCCATAATTACTGCAATTCTCAAATATAAACGATTAAGTAACGATTCTTTGCACTAACTATACAAAATGGGTTAATAACATGGGATAAATGATGTTATAAAATCCTACTTGTCCTCAAGTAGCCTTTAGAAGTTTATAAAAATGTATCCCTAAGGATATTTTCCGTTAAAGCACTTATTCGATCTATTACAGGTACACAACCAAACACCTCACGAAATAGGAAGATGAAAACACTCAAATCACTCAACTAATCTATGTGGTAACATGTAACTAATTCGCTCAATTGCTCGGTCGTGATGAGTATTCTATCATAAGCTTGGCAATGATACACATCTTCACCGCTAAAGCTAAGGAGTACGAAGTTTATAAAGGTAAATATAGGTTTTTGTATGGAAAGGCGTACGGTTGATCATTCTACAATCTTTTACCAGAAGTACCACTCCAATAAGGCAGCTGAAGTACACATACACACCCGAAACGCTAGGATAGACATGTGTGTTCGATCACATCCCCATTTGAATTTAACCAAAGGTTAGGATGAAGAATGATATAGGGTAGGAACCTTCTAACTTTCACCAAAAGTCGTAAACCAACGAGGTACAAGACATGCATACACACCCGAAACGCCGTGATAGACATGCATGTTCGTACGAATCCTCGTTCACGTAAAACCAAAGGCTAATCATTAGGTGAGAGGGAAGTAAATTGTTGTTAAATAAAAATCAAGAAACAAATAGATTAAGACTTAAGATACAAGTTGCTAGACACTTATTTCCTGACCGTTACATGATAAAGACACAACTATTTACAACGTATTGATCATAGATCAAAAACAACAACCTAAGTTGGCGTTCCCGTAACGGTCAACTTCCCAATCATCTCATAACTTTACATACTCTACGAGGAAAATGGCGATATCTTCCACATTGTACAATACTTTACATCGTTGATTTTTTTTACGTATCAACGAATAATCGATCCTTCGTGTAATTCCCTCGGTAATGCTCTTTGCGAAACGATTATCTTCAAACTTTCTCTTTCTTTTTGTATTTTCTCATTTTTTTTTCGATTTTTTGCTCACTATACTTTAAATCTCTGTGTAGTTTCACCATCTTTACGATCATAATAATTTCGGATAATTCCTTCGATAGTTCCTTCGTTCTTCAAATTCACCAATAATTATGATGGTAGTAAAATCACATGAGTTTTGACTACTAATATACATTTCTATTTGCAATGTGCAAATTTCCAACCGCACCAAAGATAGAAAATGACACAAGACTCGGGAAATACAAACTTTACATTTTAAGCAACTAGCAACTGTAAATTAAACTTAATCTAACACGGTAGGTTAAGGTGTAAGGGTGTAACGAAACAAATAGTTGGTGTAATTCCTAAAGGATTGGCTCTACGGGTTATTCTAATGGATCATCACTCTAAAGATGAGAGTGGAAAAGGGTTTTAAACGGGAGGTTAACTAACCGGTGTAGTTAGTTAATAAGCAACATGTAAAGGCAATTTGGGTGTAATCCTAAAATTTACCAATTTAAACAAGTTACTCCATCTAAATCCATAGTACTTATCATTGCGGTCTCGAATAGATATACCAAGCTAAGTTCTAAAGTCTACAACATCACCGGCACACTCATATTTTGTGGAATTTGGGTAAACATTTAGAAACGGAAAGGTTAAATCCTCACAATATCTAACAAGGGTTATTGTGTGCGGGTTATGTAACATGTAATTTTACAAAAGTATGCTTTATTTTTTTTTAAAATTTAAGCATTTTAGTGTGAAAATTAGGACAAGTAAACATTCTAATTCCATCCCCCACTTGAATTATACAACGTCCTCGTTGTATATATAAAACATTAAATACAGGAATTTAAAAAGAATTAGAATGAGAAACTCCCATAATATTTGCTTGGTAGATTCTCCAAGTTGCGTTTATGAGAAAGATTTTGTGTTGTAGATGCGTCTGAATTCCATCATGACTACAATCACACATAAGATTCCAGAAAATATGCATTCCACTAACTTTGTTGATATTTCTTTCTCGAGGTCCTGTATAAAATATAGAAAGAACAAGTGCATTCCTATCTTGGTACCTACGGTTAATTTAAACTAAACTAAACAAACTAATTACGGGTTAGACTGTAGATACGGCGTATCAAGTGAATGAATACAGCGTATTCACAGAACTAACAATAATGTTTTTAAAGTGCATAAAAATAAAGACTGATAACGTCCAGACAACCAATACGCCGTATGGTATGGGGCGGATACGCCGTATTGATGTCTGGGAAGACAGACTCGATGACAAAATTAAATAACAATCTAGGTTGTCTCCCGGGAAGCACTTTTGTTTACAGCGAAGTCTTTAAGTTAGACTTTTCTTCAGCTTCCTTTTCTTTCCATCTCATGCACGCTAATGTGCCCGCGTGTGAGCCATTCTTCCATCTTCGCATTTCGAATGTAATTGGGTCCTAGATTTAAAACTCCTTTGTAGAACCCCTTAAGCTTTTGGTATGCATGCGAGATTCTATTCTTCACATCTTTCTCACTTACCTTCAGTAATGGTGGGATCTTGTTACATTGCTCATTAGTGTGGTTTTTAAACCTTGGATTTGATCGCACCACTTGGTAAGTTACTTCATCATCACCATTGTAAAGGGTAATTATCCCTTCAAAATGTTTTGCTTTAATTCCAACTTCTCTTAAGATGGTTCACCAACAATAACATCGCCCATTTCTTTATCACGATAAGCATCTATATCCTCCAAAACTGCAAAATCAGTCATAACATAAAAAGTTCCAACAAAAATAGGTACATTCATTAAGGCTCCTACGACATTATCCCCTTTGTACACCATCTTATTTTTCATAATTGAATTATGAAATTTTCTTGACATCAAATTGACGTACAATAACGGGTAGAAGTTGACGTGTGTAAATTAGAATCCTATCATGCATGAAAACTTTAAGTTGTGGGCACAATCTATATGGATCTTCTTATCATCGTCACAATAACTAGGGTAATCATCAATTCCATTATCAAGATCTTCATCCCTAGTTCTAAATTCCTTAATTACCTCACCTTCCTTAATGGTGGGCATCAAATCATCTCCTTGATTTCTCCTAAGCTCAAATGGTTCATTTAGATCATTCTAATGATCTATTTAACACCAAAGTCTCTCCCATAAGCCTAACTTCTAAATCAAGTTCCATTCTTTCTCTCAAACTTAACATTTAGACCCTCTTAATTAAACTACGAGCAGATTTAACACTTGTGAAAACAATCTTTTCTTCCCTAACTCTTAAAGTAATCTTTCTTTTGTAAACATCAATCTTAGCACGGGCGGTAGACAAAAATGGTCTTTCGAGGATCAAAGGCACTTTGATATCCTCGGGCATATCAAGAATTATAAAGTCTACTGGGAAAGTAAATTTACCAATTCCTACTAGTATGTTTTCAGCTATTCCTTTTGGATATTTCATAGTCCTATTTGCCAATTCTACTGTCAACCTAGTGTGAGCTAATTCGTCTAATCCTAAGTTAAGTTAGGTCGAGAGAGGCATAACACTAACGCTAGCTCTTAAGTCAACAAGGGCATTATCAAAACAAACATCATTAATAAAGCAACGTAAAGTAAAACTCCCTAGGTCTTTCTCCTTTCGGGGTATGGTGTTATTGATATGTGAAGCTTCATAAGCTTCCGTAAATTTTGGTCCATAATTCCCCTCTTCTTCTTCACAGTAACGATAATCCAAATGACTTGGAAAAGGAACCATCATTTGTCTTGACTTGTACAATAGTAAACTGTTCTGTCCAGTGGATACGTATTGGGTAGATCTAATACGGCGTATCGAGTGTGAATCAGCTTCAATGGTGGTTGAAATCAACTTGACTTGGTATCTCGGGTTTGTTTCAGTAGAGCTTGGTAGGCTTCTAAATCCTCTTTCCTGTAGTACCTTGCTCATTTGCCCGATTTGTATTTCTAATGTTTTGACTGACGCTCCTTGGTTCCTTATGACAACATCAATCGAAGCTCAGATTTCTTTGATAAAATTAGAATTTTCTTTGTGTCTCTTTGCTGATTCACTCATGAATTTGCTCAGGGTATCTTCCATAGATTGCCTCCATTCTTGGTACGAAGGATTTGCGTTGTTCCTTTGATAGTACCCTGAAGTTGTTGCTCTATATCCCCTTCTGAGAAAAGGTTCACCAAATTGCGTGTAGTAAGCTTCTTCTAGGGTTTTCCCTTCTTTTTTTGTGGGCAATCTTTGGTGTAATGGGGTCATTTGCATTGTTCACATCCGACTTGAGCAGCATAAACTTTTTCATTCACTTTCTTAATCTCCCTTCCTAGATTGTTCAGTTGTGCTTGTATAGCAGCCAGTCCATCAGAATTCTCAGTACTTCTTCCTCTAGATGTTCCATGATGCCATTTTTGAGAGTATTCAACCATTTCTTAGATGGCCTTTTTAGCATCTTTAGTAGTCTTGGTTGGAATGGCACCTCTTGAGTCAAGAATTTGTCGTGTCGGAATATCCAACCCATTGTAGAACAAAATTACCTCCTGCATCTCAGTCAAATAGTGTTGAGGACACTTCATCAAGAGTTCTTTAAAGCGCTCCCATGCTTGATACAGGGTTTCATCCGGCTCTTGTTGAAAGTTGTTAAATTCCTCCATTTTCTTCGCAGTTCGACTAGGTGGGCAATATTTGTTCAAAAACTTAGTTTTAAGATCTTCCCAAGTTTTGATTGAACCAGTTGGTTCATTTCTTAGCCAATGACGTGCGGCTCCAATTAAGGATATAAGGAAGACTCGAAGCATTAGTTGATCCACAGTGATGTTAGGAACATGGAATAAGTCAACTATTTCAAGAACTTTCTCAATGTGTTCATTTGCATCCTCATTATCTGAACCGCTAAATGTGTTTTATCGAAGCTCCTTAAGAAATTGTCCTTTCAGTTCAAATTGATCTTTGTTATCAATTTTAGGCCTAGCGACTCCTGATCTATAGTCCGTTCGGGTCTTGCTCATGTATTGCTCCATGGTTTCTGCCATTGCTTCTGCTTCTTCTTCCTTTGAGTATTTTTTGTCAAAAAGTAAATTGAAATCAGGCGATCTCATTTTGTCAAGAATATGAGTCTTGAAGTGTCTCCATGATGATCGAAATTCTCGTTCAGGTTATTTGTAAGGTGTAAATAGTTTGTTCATAAAAATCCTTGTTATGCACTACCTAAAACAAGGAATAAACAATCAGTAGGATTTGTCCCAAGAATGGTAAAGAAAATTGGCACGAAAATCAAATATTGCAGCTTCTGTTCCAGACGATCGATACGTTGTATCCAATGGAAGTAGATACGCCGTATTAATCTGTTGGGAAGAATAAGCTGTATTGGACAAAAAAAACTGGATACGCCGTATCCGATGGAAGTGGATGCGTCGTATTCAATTGTCGACCAGAACAGTGTATTTAAGAAAAACAACTAAATATGCAAACAATTAAACGCACAAATATATACAAGCAAACAAATAAATTCAAATATACAAAAAAAAATACATAATATACAAGAATATACACCAATCTAAATTACACAAATTCTAAGGGTTAGATCTAATCTAATGTTAAAAACCAAAATATCAAATAAAAATCAAGACTAATTTTCACTCCCCGGCAACGGCGCCAAAAACTTGATGCACTGTCGTTGTATGGTATATTTAAGATGATTCAAGTTTTAAATTTATATTTTGCTGACTAAACTAAAAACAACACTCTAACGGGTAGTATACCCGATCGGTAGTAGTTTCGTGATAAGTAGGGTGTCAAACACTTGAAACGAGGTTAAATCTATCAATTTAATTAATATCTTAGTTATCTAATCTATGTTAATTCTATTCTATTCTAAACCTATGTTAAACCTATGTCAGTCTAAATCCTAATTCTAACAGGAAAAGGGGGGTTTTTAGCCTGAGAGACTGGCACGGTTTGGTTGGTGTTTATAATCAATTCAAGGCACTTTAACCCACGCAAGATAATTAACAAAAGATAAAAGAGCGGTCGAACCTTATATAAGAAAACTGTATTAACCATTATTAATCCGATTAGAACGTTGGTTTGTTTATTTAGTGCAATGATTTCTTCTCTCGAGGTGGCATATCATTCTTAGACTTAGGCATTACATCATCCTAAGACCTAGACATAGTAATTCTGTCATAATTAAAGCATCCTTATTTGCTGATTATAATCTATCTTAGGGATTAAAGCAATAGTGATCTTGTTAAACCCTAGCTCATAGAGACTTTACCCACTTACCGCTTAATGGCAATTTATACACTAGTAGTCCACTTTTCCAACTATCCAATGGAATCAGAACATTACTTGTTGAATTATCTAGGTCACCTGCTAGTCAACACGATCAATAAACCATTGGCAATATCCAATTAACTAGTTAAGCCCGAAGCGTATCCTAGACACAGACTTAGAAGGACAATATTTGTGTAACTATTATTCTAGATGTATAAATTACTATATGGAGAGCTATCGCAGACTCTAGATCTGCTTGGTCCGCTTTACTGGATCCAGTTGAATGATAGGTCGCATACAAAAGCGCGTGAACAAGTATAAATTGATAAACATAAACAAGCACTCAACGATAAATTAAGAAATCGAGATAAACAAATACCAAACATTCAGATCTTCATAATAATGGCTAATACCCGAAGGTATTAGCCTTCAAACGTCATAATAAATACAAGAGCAATTATTTAGCCAAGGTAAACTAACCGAGTTAACGAATGATACCAAAAACTGAACGATTACTAAAGTATATGGAATTACACGTTGTCTCCTATGGAATTGAATACGTTGCTCGACCTCTTCTGCTCTTTTTCTCCTCTGAAAATCGACTTTTGTGGTTTAGGTATCGAGAATATGATTTAGCACACTTAAAACTCGTTTTTGAGTTTTCTATTTATAAGGTCTGGAAGTCGGTTGGATACGACGTATCCAAGAGTTGGATACGGCGTATTGGGGATTTCTTGGAGTAGGGACCACGCTTGATATCTTCTAGAATATTATATTGATTCCATATCTTGAATACGGCGTATTGAGTCCTCTGGATACGGCGTATTGATCTTTATTCCTCTGTGGTCTTTGGTGAGTGTAGGCACGGATACGCCGTATCTTCCTTGATGGATACAGCGTATTGGTCTTCAGAATAGTAATCTTCAAAATATCTTCATTTAAGCTCCAGAATGCGCGCCTTTTGCTAACTTTCACCAATTACTCCATAATTACTGCAATTCTCAAATATAAACGATTAAGTAACGATTCTTTGCAATAACTATACAAAATGGGTTAATAACATGGGATAAATGATGCTATAAAATAGATGTTATTTAATGTCATCAGTACATTCGGGACTTAGTTGTCTTTAGTGTTATCATTTTGGATACTTAGAGGCAATAATAGTCAAAATTCGGGACTTTGCTGACTTTGATGTTACAATTTACATCTATCTATTCTGAAGAAATCTCTATATCTACTCATCAAAGAATTTTAGGTTTGAGGGGAAACTACAAAAGCTTCTATAAGGAGAAAGATGTGACTGACCAAAGATTGATGTTTCAGACAGAGTGACAATACGGTTACTCTTAGGTTTTAGAAAAGGATCGGTCACGTCTCTTAACTCATCTTGTATAAATGTAGTGCAACTTCATAAATATATAGTGTTCAAGTACAATTTTTTAAAGAATTTTTCAATAAATTTAAAATCTTTCAAAATGGTATACTCAACATTATATCAGGTCCTCAATAATTAAGGGGGATCTTAAGACATCATGCAATAATAATATTCTCCCATGTGTTTTCAAATATTAAATAGCCGTTTTATTCAATTGTGTTCAAAAACATAACATGGTATGCTATTTTTGAGGGGGAGAAAAATGGACTAAAATGTAATATATGTGATCATATTTATGTGCTAAACATTTTTGAATATCGAAGCACATATTAAGGGGGAGCAATTTTAGAAAGAGTGAAACCTTCAAGGTATAAATGTTTTGATCTATATCACAAGTACCTCGATTGATTTTTAAATGATTTTATTAGCTACTATGGAAATACTAAAAGATCGACCATGTAATTACTTTAATGGAGATATAAGGCGGTTAAGTATAGGTATTAGTCCCACGATCCAGCCAGAACCGGAGGGATCTACCTAGGGGCATTCTAATAGTTAGATTAGAAGTCCTTAGGTATGATATGAAAAAAAGGAGTAAAGTGAGAAAAGGGAATAATGCGGCCTAAAACAGAGCTGACACTGGAACAAACCCAACAAGGTACTAGTGATGAAGTTTTGGTAAGGATTAAAGGGGTTGAAGAATGAAAAAGAAATGTAAAGATAAAGGGTGAAAACAAAGAAGCTCTCCTTACACTTAGGTAGAAACCGGGTCAACACATATACTATTAGGAACACTAAGATGTTGTCTGGTATTGAAGATAGTCATCATGGATCCAGTGATGCAATGCACAACCCTCCCCGGCCACTCAAGGTCAAAAAGACTCTTGGTTTAAAACTCACAGAGATTACACACATTTCTATTGACTTTCTCACTACGAGTTAGTTGATATTGAAAAGGTGGCAATCAGCTCCAGCCTCCGATTACTAAAACCAAAATTGCACTTATTGAGTCTAGAGCCAAAAGAGATCAATATAAATCTCATAGGACACAATTCCAAAATAAACATTTTGTTTCATACACTCTGAACACATGTGAGATACTAAGAGTCCTACGCATTATCCTTGTGATATTGCCAAAACATCAGAGTGATACCTTACAGTATTCTCAGTGACGATGGAAATCCTACCAGTGCCAACATCAAACAAGCACTATGGCAGGTGACTTGTGCGATTCTATATGAATAAAACTTGTGACAACTGAATATCAATATCAGTTCAATATATGAATTGATGGATGAATTTGAAAAGATAAAACTATTTGGCATGTTAGAAAAATCTTTACTCATTAACACGTCAACTGATTTTCTTAAATTAATTTTCAATCTTATGTCAATGGGCAGCCTCACAAGGGTATCTGGACATAGGAAAGTTGAACACAAATTGACGACTCAATCGGGAAGATAGTAACTTACCAATTCACTCTTACCATGTTGTCTGCTTTGAGATGCTCCGGTAACGAGAACGGCTAGTGCAGCTGCAAAACCCTGTCAAGGAGATTCTTTTGAATTCTACCTTATCATAGGCAGTATTTATACTGATTAACGGGGAACTGTGGTTATTGCAACCCTATTCGATGAAGTGACAATGACATTTTCGTCCATGTATGTGCTCATTACTAACCTAAACTTGCAGGTTTCCCGATGGTAGCAGTATCTAGTCCATGACAAGTTGAATTCATAGCCACATGCTCATACTCAAAGAAGTAAAGTTTCAAGTATTCAAGAAAGCTCAAGTTAAAAAGTCTTCCGCTACTCTGATAATCAACATTTTCCTTGAAGACATCAAGTTGTCAAGTCAAAGTCTATTCAAGGATATTGTTAGCAAGCTTTCAAGATAATACCAAGAATGAGCATGTTGGTCCAAAGTCACAAGAACACAAGAAGGCAAAGTATTACAAGATAATTAAATGATGATGCAAGATTTATGATCTCAAGAAGTTTGAAATCAAGTAATAAAGGCTCAAGATCACAAGACCATCAAGCATGAAGGAACAAGCTCAAGCATAATGATCAAAGACCACTACATAAAGATGCAAGAAAAAAGATCAACTATTACACAAAAAAGACTCAAGATCAAGACAATAAACTTCAACAATTAATGATCAAGGTCACAAGGAGAGATCTCTATGATCACTCCTTAGGGGGAGATTATTAGAAATACAGAAAGTGTTGATCATTTATGAGATCTCAATGATTGTCCCTTAGGGGGAGATTGTTAGAAATACAGTTTCTAGTGAAGTGACAATCATTATCGATCTCACGAGCTTTTGCAATAGTTAGTCTATAATATGTAATAATTAGTAAGCTAACTGGGCTGGCTTATAGAAAGTCCAAGGAAAGCCTGACCCAGCCCATATCTTGTAAGTATATTAACCTTCCCCACACATAGAGAGGGTGTTGGTTGAATGCATTTTACACACATACATGTGTGTGTTTTCTTAGTGTTTTTCCCTTCCACTCTCTCTCTTTAGCTTTCTTTCTCTAGTTCTATATTTATGTGAAATTCATTTCCTTCATAGGAGAATTAGAACGCATACTTATCCATATTTTCACAATAAAATGCTTAAATTATGCCTAAATTTAAAAAAAATCAAGCATACTTTTGTGAAATTATTAGTTACATAACCCGCACACATAACCCTTGTTAGATATTATGAGAATTTAGCCTTATCTATTTCCAAATATTTAATCAAATTCCATAAAATTATGAGTGTGCCGGTGATGTTGTTGACTTTAGAACTTGATTTGGTATATCTATTTGAGACCACAATAATAAGTACTATTTTAAATAGATGGAGTGACATTTTCTAAACTGGTAAATTTCTAGGATTACCCCCAAAAAGTCTATACATGTTGTGATATTAACTAACTACACTGGTTAGTTAACCCCCGTATAAACCCTTTTGTTTACTCTCACTTTAGGGTAAGATTCCCTTAGAAAAACCTGCTGAGCCATTCCCTTCTTTTTCTTACACCAATTTTGTTTCGTTACACCTTTACACCTTAGCCTACCCTATTAGATTAAGTCCTTAATCGGTTGCTAGTTGCTTTTGTGTAAAGTATTGTATTTCCTGTGTCGCAATGCAAAATTTTCTATCTACGGTTAGGTCGGAAAAATTGCACAATGCAATGGGAATGTAAAAGTAGTGTATATTTTTAAAATATCAAATTTTCAGTGTGTTTTACTACTTTTACATATCAATTTTTACATCCGAAGTATGGAGGAGTATGGATAAATTATCCGGATTCATTGTGATCGTGAAGATGGTGAAATTACACCAAAATTCATAGTGTATATATGTTGAAAAAAATCGAAAAAAGTGAAAATTACAAAAAAAAGTGATTTTGTAGAGTATTGTTGTATGTTGGTCGAAATAAACCATGTATTTCTTGTATAAAAATGGTCGATATCACCACTAATGTTGTAAAGTATGTATATTATGGATGATTGGGAGTTGACCGTTATGGGAACGCCAACTAAGGTTGTTTTTGTTGATCTATGATCAAGACATTTATGTCTATAATTCTGTGTATTTTTCATGGGCACGGTCAGGAAAGTACTAGCAACACTTTACCTTATTTGTTTGGACTTAATCTATTTGTTTTGTTCTTTTTATTTAACAACAATTATTTTCCTTTTCCTAATCCATAACCTTTGGTCTTACTCGAATGAGGATGCAAGCAATCACATACGTCTATTTCGTCGTTACGGCCATGTATGTGTGATTTTGTCTGCCTTGTTGGTTTATTACTATTGGTGAAGGATTAGAAGATCCTTAACCTATATCACTCTTCGTCCTAACCCTTGGTTTTACTCAAGTGGGGGAATGAATGCAATCATGTATGTCTATTTTATTGTTACGGATGTGTATATGTGGTTTGTCGCCCTTGCTGGTTTACGACTTTTGGTAAAGACTACTAGTCCTATTCTTTAACTTATTCGAGTTAAGGAATGAATGCAACCTTGTATGTATATTCCATCGTTATGGATGTGTATATGTGGTTTTGTCGCTTTTCCTGGAATATTGGTATCGATAGAGATTAAAAAGAGTGATCAAACCCTTGAACCTTTTAAACCTAATTTACCTTTGTAGACTTGTCACTCATTAGCTTTAGTGGTGTAGATGTGTATCCTTGCCAAACCTATGATAGAATACTCGTCATGACCGAGCAATTGAGCAAATTAGTTACATGTTACCACATAGATCAGTTGAGTGATTTCATCTTCCTATTTTATGAGGTGTTTGGTTATGTACTAGTAATTGAACGAGTAATTGCTTAAAGGAAAAATCATTGACTACGGTTGGGATAAATTTTCATAAATTTTCTAAAGTCTACTTGAGGGCAAGTAGGATTCAAGTGGGGGGATATTTGATGACATCAAATAACGTTACTTTTATTGCATCATTTATCCTATGTTTCTTACCCATTTTTATATATTTATTGCATGAATTAGTACTTAATTGTTTAAGATTATTATTTGCAGTAATTATGGAGTAATTGATGAAGATATGCTAAAAGGCACGCATTTTAAAGCTTAAACAAAGAAATCTCAAGATACTGTACTGACAACCAATACGCCGTATCCATCAAGGAAGATACGGTGTATCTGTGCCTACACTCACCAAAGACCACAAAAACAAGATCCAATACGTCGTATCCAGAAGGAGGCAATTCGCCGTATTCAAGCTATATGGGAATAAAATATTATGGAAGATATCAAACGTGGTCCCTACTCCAAGAAATCCCCAATACGCCATATCCAACACTTTGGATACGTCGTATCAAACCGACTCCAGACCTTAAACTCAAAAACGAGTTTTTAGTGTGCAAAATCATATTCTCGATACCTAAACCATAAAAGTCAATTTTCAGAGGAGAAAAAGAGCAGAACAGGTCGAGCAACGTATTCAATCCCATAGGAGACATCGTGTAATTCCATATACTTTAGTAATCGTTCAGTTTTTGGTATCATTCGTTAACTCGGTTATTTTACCTTGGCTAAATCATTACTCTCGTATTTATTATGAAGTTTGAAGGCTAATACATT